>JALRMI010000710.1:0-10124 GCA_026120165.1 Leptosphaerulina australis
AGCAGAGAGATTCAATCTCTGGTGGAAAATCTCTCCCCCCAAGACGTCACCATTTTCTCAGATGGGTCTGAGCAAAGGCTGGATAGCGGAAGGCATGTGGCCTACGACTATGCCATATACCAGAACCAAAAGCTTCTAAAGACGGGTCGGAGCTCGCTGAACTCCAGATCCCACGTCTTCGACACAGAAGCAGTGGGAGCCTGGCAGGGTCTCCGTCAGGCTCTGAATGACCCTACATTTCGAATGCGACGACACTGGATGTGCATTGACAGCACCTCAGTCATATGGTACTTGCGCGGTGATGCATCCTCGACCTCTCAATGGGCCTTTCTCCACTGTCAGGAGGCAATGGGTGTCTGGGACGTACGCGTACGCTGGTCTCCAGGCCACATGGGAATCGAAGGAAATGAAGTAGCCGATGGAATGGCTGATTTGGAAGCAAACGACCCACATGAGCCATCACACCTTGCCGTGGAACCCACAATCACAGGACTACGGACAGACGCAAGGAAACTGAACCATAGCGCGGAAGAGTCGTGGTGGAAAGGCGCGGAGCGGAAGCTCTCGACCTGGTATAGAAGATGGGAACTCTCCTACAATACCACCCCTCCAAAAGAACTCAATCTCAGCCGATGGGTCCTGGCCAAATGTCTCGCCACACGCACGATGCATGGCAACTTCGCATGGTATCACCGAGAATACAAACGTGATGACGCGGAACTCCTATGCTGCTGCGGAAAGGACAAGTCCCCCGATCGTCTGATACACTGCCCGCGTATGCGGCGCTGGTTCCTACAATGGCCGGCGCGGCCTGACTGGCCTCCAAACAACACCAAAGAGGGCAACAAGTGCCTTCAACAGCTGCTCAGCTGCCCTGAAGATTTTGCTGATTTCATTCGCCTTGCGAAAAGAACATAGATCTCGGTCAACGCGTGCGCAATCGCTCGCCCCTGTACATAGGTAACGACACTAGCATTATCGTGCAACAGACTACATTTCTTTTACTCTCGCATGGAGGAGAGGGAAGACAAGAAACGCCGCTACTAAGAGGTCTACTCACACAAGAGCCACCTCCGCTTTAGCGCTTGGCGCGTCCGCAGTACCCCATGGGAGGTCATTATGTATGTAAAGGCAATTGCCAAATATACCAGGACGTAAATACAATACTACTACTACTACTTATAGATATTGTGTGTATCGCACGGCTGGATGAGAGTGTCGCGAACGTGAAGAAGATGAGGAAAGAGATGTATTGTATCTGGCACCTCAGCTGAACTCTTATCCATGCCGTCACATGGCAAGCTAGCTAACAAAGTTCGGATCTGGCAGCCCTTGGCCTGCGACAGTATGTGATAGTTCTCCCTTCTATCTGCCTTTGGCTCGTCGTCTATTTACCTTGAATAGTGCGAGGCCCCATTGCACGACGCGTGGCCTCATGTATCCCTGCGCATAGGATGTCTCAGCAGCATAGAAAGGACCATTGGACATCGGTCCAATATACGTTTGATGTCCCTGTCCCAATAGCCATTAAGTTGTATAGCCGTAGTCAATGTGCATCATCGGTTTCAGCACTTGAAACTTTAACGTTCATCGATTGTCAATGGGTCCTTTTTCAATAGATGTAGGACAGTATTGAAAAATTTCAGATATGAGAATGGACAGACATGAAGGAAGCAGAAGGTTGTTGTATTGAGTGAGCTGTGTAGAGCGATTTATATACACAACATGAGAGTAAACACGTGACAATACGTCATGCGAAACACAATTCACTGTGTACCTTGTGAATTGAGGTGCCAATCTGACAAAAAATAACATGTATTCAAAATTTGGCGCAAAGTGGAAACAACATTCTTTCACCTCCCTCGAACGAGCCCTGGTAACCGCTCATCAATATACTTCAAAACCTCGTCTACCTTCCCAACAAACTCAACATAACAATCGGGCCGCATAATTACAGCATATTGCTCACCCTTCTTTACCCATGAACATCCCAACGCATCTTCATGCACTTCTTCCTCGATCACATCCTCACTTCGTCTCTCTACACCCACACCTCTAGCTTTCAGACCAGTCAGTCTTATAATATTCACAAGCTCCGGTATCTGGACCTCAATATGGGTCTCCGCGGCTCCGATAAGTATGAGAACATACTGTCCGTAGGTGAACTTCTGGTACAACCTGACCGCCTCTCCTGTCCTCGGCTCATCGAGCCATAGATCTGGTGCTCTGTGGCCGGCTTTCCATACGCCATATTCTGACTCACGAACGAGTGGGGATAGAATACCAAGATACTGCACACCCATTCCAGTAATGAAACCAGAATTCTTCTCAATGAGCTCGACGTAACCCTTCGCATCGGCCATAGTGCTGCGAACAAGCTTAGCTGCTACCTCAATAACGCTTTTCGCTGTTACTCGGCGTTCGACGTCGTAACTTGAAATAATGCAACCAGATATGGATTCAGGGAGATAGGGATACCGGAGTAAGAAGTAAAGGCGCCATATCAAGTTAAAGGCGTCGGATAGTCCGGTGTTCATGCCTTGCCCGCCGTTTACAGAGTGAACGTGTGCAGCATCACCAGCGAGAATAAACGGCCCTGATGGAGTAGGATAAAGGAAGTTTGATGCTACACGCTCTTTGACTACAGAATGTGTCAGGGTTTGATGCACAAGAATTTGGTTGTGACAGGGACTTGCTTTCGAATTTGCTGAACCATTCAACATGTGTGAACTCAACTGTATGCGGCGCCATGTGTTTCCTTATAGATGCCTCTGTTTTCTCTTGTGTGATTTCGCCATCAAGCAGAACATAAAATCGCTGCATTCCGCGCTCACTGTGTTAAAATTGGTCAGTCTGTACCTGTAGATCGGACTTGAAAGCGGTTACCGTGGTATCCAAGCCATCCTAGACTCGCCATCTACTTGCAGTGTCACAATCTCCCTTGTCACAGGAAACGTGGTGTCGATCCAGCAATCCAAAACTGCCCAAACCATGTTCGGCTTTGTGCCTTCCCAGCCAATGTTCAGTTTGTTCCTCATGAAGCTGCGGGCTCCATCGGCGGCGATACAGAACTTCGCTTCCACCGTACGCTTCGCTGTTTTTACTGTTACACTCATTGGGGATATTTTATGGGAGAACGAAAGCGCTGGCTCGTTGTAATGGATTGGGACGTCGATGTGTGAGGCAAAGTGGCGCTCGATATATGGCTGGCCAATCATGAGAAGATTGTTATAGAAAGTGTGGGGAATTCCATTCCACCATTTGCTCTGCCGGCTTGTGAACTCGCCGTCTGCGTATGTTGTACTTGCTGTTCGAACATGTCAGCATGAGTGTCCCACCCTGTTTACTAGAAATTAACCTACTGTTACATTTTACACCTCGATTCAGAAGCTCTCCTAGGATACCAGCATCTTTTCCATTGTTCTGTTTTGCGTTGCTGACCACTTCCAGGTATTGCTGTGTTCGAGCAGTGATTGCATCTGCACCACCGACTTCTAGGGGGCCCTCTTTTGAATCTAGAACACAAACACTAAGACCGACTTGTCGAGCAAGTAATGCAGAGAAAAGGCCTGTCGGTCCCGCTGGGGAAGTATTAGTATGAGTTGGCGTGTACATCAGAACTACCGTGATCGCAATGCACAAGCAGTTGAAATATGTTACAGACCTCCTATGATTACCAAGTCCACTTCTTCCACTAACTCGGAAAACTTCGCATGGGATTCATCAGTATGACTGCCATTGTTGGAGGTTCGGCCGACTGCCATCTTGAACAGTGAGTTTCTCGGTATTATCCTTAGAGAGCGCCTGGATATATCATGTACAAAATTGACAAAATCTGATTGAGAAGGAAACCATCAACGATTTACTTGCTGGCAATAGGCACTATCGTTCAATCTTCTATCTCGCGCAATCTGAGTAGCCATATCCGCACTTGTCATAGTTTTCTGGTACTACTACGGAGCATTTCCGCAGCTTACGAAGTCCTCACTTCTTGTGTCCGGGACCCGAGTCAGGCAGTTTACCGCCCCATTGAACATCTGAGTGGAAGACGCCGACTTGGGTGGAGAGCTTGGGTGTAGGATTCGTACGATTCCGATTTTCAATTGCTGGAATATATTGGTGACCTCGGAATAGCGAGTCACTTTGCGATATCTGTGTAATAACCGGCCACAATAGGTAGGTCGCACGTATGATCTCGGCAAATGACATCGATGAGTTGATATTAGGAAATAAGGGTGGAGCTTGTTTACAGGGTTAGTAGTGCGTTCAATACGGATAGATTGAGCTATCGGCGGTACATGCTAGATGCGGAGTTTCGCAACGTGCTAATACGAAAGGGGAACGGCCAGTGGTTCGGGCCGAATCGTGGCGTTCGTAACGAGAATTGTGTTCGCACAGGGGCTATGATCCTTTTGGATCAACTATCAAGATTAATCGAAAACTTTTTGCGTTTTCTCAAATGCTATGCTAGTTCAGTTGAGGGAAAACTGCAAGTGCCGAGCCTCACAAAACAGGAGGGCCCCGAACTTGCTGAGACGTCAACAACGCGGCTGTCATCCAGGTCAGGAAGAAAATTATAGGCAGTTTCGAAATACTGACCGGACCCCGTGACTTAGCGTCAGTTGGTGGCAACACGGTGTTTTATACGATCAGTTAGCAAATTCACTGTGAAATGACATGTACCATATTCTACACATGTGAAACTGCGCGCGTAACCCATAGCCGTATCTGACCTCATCCTAATATACCTGTGGCCTGTTCTCAAGATATTCGCATAGGCGGCGCCTGTGCATATCTCGAAACGTACCAACAGGGCGGGCCACCTTGACAACCAAAACACCCAAACAGTCGTTAAAGATAGCTAGCTAAAAAGAGACTCGGCATTTCAAGGAAACTCTGTATTATCTTAGCTTCTCTCATTTGTCCGAGATCTAACGTTTCTGTACAATTTCGTCCGTGCCTGAGTATGCCCCGCAAGTCACGGGGTCCGGCCAGTATTTCGAAAACAGCCCATATCCCTAATTCACATGCCGCCATCGTCAGATGGGAATCAATGTCAAAGTGAATTGGCCTCATTACTTAAAATTCTACCTCTCGACATCGGTCTGATTTTTAGTCTTTCTGCGACGAACATTCAATGTCCAACACACGGCCAGTAAACAGCCACCCACCATGTTGAAAACTGCGCAGTAATTTGCTAGTCCTCTCCAGCCAGATATAGTGCTTCGCTGTATAGAACCAGCGACAGGGCTTCCGACCAAGCTTGCAATTGCATTACCTGCAAAAAGTACTCCGATCCTCCCTCCAAGTCTGCTCAAGTCCGGAGTCAGCGCCGCCGCACTGGCTGGGATGAGGCTAATTACACTTCCACTGACGAAACCGTACGTGATTACCCAGGTTATCAGGCCAGCAAGAGAAGTTTTGACATATGTCCAGACTGCTGCAAGAATACCACACGCAATTGCTGCCACTGCTTGGATAAATACCGGACCAATGACGAACTTATCAGCGACAAAGTTAGGGATGATTCTACCGGCCATACCACCGGCATTCATAATGCTAATCAAGTAGTATGCGCTTATGCCGTTTAATGGGAATGCAACATCGCGTACCCAAGCACTAATGTAGAAGTATGGAATGTAGACCCCTACAAATGTAAAGAAGACGCCTGCAATGAACAGAGCGTAAACAAGATCTCGCAAGCAGCTGAACTGGTAAAGAATACGTTTAGTTGAGTTCTTTAACAAATCGGAGCGTTGAAGAACAAGCAACCCTCCGAGACCGGTAGTAACCAATACCACTAGTGCTGTTGCTCGCATAGCCCAGCTGAATCCCACACTGGCGAGAAGCCGGCGAGTGAGGATTGGGTAGACGATACCACCGAGCGATGCACCCGTATTAGCAAGACCGACAGCAAGTGCACGGTTCTGCGTAAAATACGTAGGTACGATTGCTGTAGAAGGCACAAGAAGCAAACTCATGCCTAGGCCTGAAAGTATGCCTTGAGAAAGAAGAACTTGGTAGTACACTGGACGGTTTGTGTCGGTAAATTCTCCACTGAACGATGTAAAGAGCAAACCAAGAGTTATGAGCCCACAGCCCATGAAGGACATGATTTTCGCGTAGCCTTCGTCAACGAGAGAGCCGGTTGCAGACCCACAGGCAAGTATCAGAAAGGTCTGAAGGGATCCAATCCATGATATCGAAGATGGCGTCGATAGCGTCGGTTGAATGGAGCTGTAGTATTCCTGGAAGACTCCAAAGGCATTTATCAGTCCCCTTCGTATGGTATCAGCCATGGAAACCGCATCATTCTTTCTTACTGACCATGAATTAAACATCAGCAAAAAACCTGCGATAACCTGTACCCAAGCTGTGACTTCTAGTGCCATGTTGGTTGCGCCCTTCTTCGTATTGACTTGCAAAGCAGTCTTGTCCTCGACTGCTATCCTTGCTCGAATAGATGGGTTGAGCTACAGACACAAGTTCGTCGAGGTACTTTGAAATCGATGTGTAATGAGTCGAGCAAATTCTTTAGCGACCAACAAACCTGGAGCTTTTGATCGCAAGATAGCTGAATGGAAATATGAAGATTTACGCATATGAAGATTTACACATGATCTATGCCCAGATTAAACTTTTAAAAGGGCTTTCGGGTGGATAGACAGATGTGGTCGCATAGCTAAGCAAGCGGAATGAACCCGTGGGTTGACTTTACCTACTTTGGTCAATCTGCCGTTGACGCAATCGGGTTATTCCGGTGCATACAAGGATTTTGGGGCGCACTTTGATCATCATGTAGTATTTGTGGGTATGCATCGGGAAGGTTACTTTACGGTTCTTTTTCTCGACCCGAATAGAATGCTCGGCGGTATTCACTTTGGGATTGGGCACTATTGCCTTCCAGGTCTCGATGAAATGGGTGTTGGGTCCCTCACCGTGGCAAGTGGAAAATTCAGGGTTACTTTCAAGGATGGTTGCAATGATAAGCAAGAATGTTAAGTGCCTCGGGAAAAAGTTTGTCATACGGTAGTCAGGCCAAAAAGGGCCGGCCAGAGCTCGAGACAGATGAGAACTAAAAAGGAAAGCGTAACAACTCTGCTGGTAGCTGATAAAGGCATAAGATACTCCTCCAGCGCAGAAAAATTCACTTCAAGACTCGGGTACAGTCGTTATCGGAACTGCGACTGCTCACTTATTTGTCATTTTTACATAAAGAGAGGGTTTCTTGAGATGCCTTTACTGTTCGGTAAGAGCAGTTTTCCACTTGTCGACGATAAAATCCCACATCACCTTCGAGCAGATGCTATGGAGAAATCACAGCGCATACTCGATGTTATCTTGCGATACAAGTCTCCTGTGCCCAAGCATGCTTCAGACCATAGTGATGAGGGAACTCTGAAGTTTCTTGGTCTTATTTACCGAGCAGTGAAGAACAGCAAGCCCATTCGCATGGTCCTGCCTGCTTTTCCCTTCAAAAGCCCGAACAACAATATCAAGGTTTTGGGCACGCTACCTGACAAGGCTGAAGACTTAGCCTTGGCGCATCTCAATGGTCTGTGTGCGGCGATAGGAGATGTGTATACTCCAGGTGCTGTCTTAATCATCGTATCGGACGGCCTAGTCTACAATGGTACATTTGAATTCTCTACTTCACTTGTTTTTGCTGACCTTACTAGACCTCTTAGGCGTACCTGATCACATCGTCTGGGCTTATGGTCAATCTCTGCGGCAACTGACCAAAACGAAGGGTTATACGCATATTGAATTTGCACGGTTAAAGGACCTTCTTGGTATCTCATCTCTCCGCGAAGAGACTGAAGATATGGCATACGCCGCGACCGCACCCTTGGTTCGCCTCGCACTAATGCACCGTTATGGTGCCTTCAATTGGGACTCTGCCACTAATGAATCATATGTCAACAACGACGAGAACAAGCGCTTGACATATTGCGGCTATCTGAAATTCCTCTCCTTGGATCTGGCAAACACATACCCGATAGGGCCAGGACGAACGAAGAGTGCATTCAAGAGAGGCGTGGAGTATATTGCTAAGAGCATGCTGAAGCGTGGAGAGGCGTTCGCTAGAGCAGTTCGCGAGAATTATTCTGATTGCGTTAGGCTCTCCATCCATCCCAGTACTGGCGAGGACAAAATTTCGATCAACATTTTACCAGTCGAAAAAGTTGCTACGCCTTGGCACAGCACCGTGGCTATCATGGTCGATGGAACGATTGTGGTGGGGCAACGTAAAGCCTTCGAAGAAAACACCAATATGGAGCTAGTGTATGAGGACGACAGACCAAGCTACTTCCGCGAGCGTTCCCAACTGTATCAATGGAGCACTTCAGCTACTGTGGCTTTTGAGCCAATGTATCCTTGTGGCATTATGATTCGGCCATGTAATGGTGCCAAGCCTTTGGCCATTTATGACATTGATGCTCGGAAAGTACGACAGTTGGCCGAGATCAACTCACCTGTGATCCTGAGAGGCTTTGCGCAGACAAAAAACCGGTCCGCGTATGTTGCTAAGTCTTACGAACTGGGTGTACCCACACCATGGAAGTTTGGGCTGGTGCTGGAAGTTAAAGATCGTGGAGCTGAGGGTCAAGGTTTAAACAATGTCCTGAGCCAGGAATGGATGCCCTTCCATTTCGATGGCATGTTCAAGACTCAGAAGCAAAGCAGAAACGATGGCAGCGAATATTTAGTTCCTCGCCCTCCACGCTTTCAGTACTTTGCAGCTGTCACACCAAGTCCAGAAAACACGGGATACACACTATTCTCAAGCTCAAAACTTCTTTTTGACCATCTACCGGAGAACAAGTCGTTGGAGTATCTCAAATCATTGACATGGTCAGTCAAGACTGCCTCTTTCGATCAATCTGTCATTGACAATATGCCACTCATCATAACACATCCATCTACAGGCCGTCCTTGCTTGAGGTACCATGAGCGCTGGCCCCAGGAAAAGACACGTTTCGATCCGACGGAAGTAGCAATACAAAGTGGCGACGAGACTATATGCGATTTGCTTGAGTCGTTGCTGCATGATCGAAGAGTATGCTACTGGCATTCGTGGCAAGAAGGAGACTTAATCGTCAATGACAACATCTCGATGCTACACACAAGAAGCTCGTTCCAAGCAGGCAATGATCGAGAATTATGGCGTATACATTTTGACTGAACATTGAATATTTATGATTTTTGTTGAGAATACAGTCCATAAGTGATTTGGTGGTATCAGGAAGAGAGGTGGTCACATGATGTACAGGTGGATCCGTGCGGAAGCTCGGACCAGTGTGTACAATGTAACAGTTTTCTATACCTGTGAATACCTTCCTTAGTCAGTTAAAAATATACCAATTGTACCACTACTACTGTTGTACCTCAGCGAAGCTCTCCATTAGGTAGTCATACTACTACTAATGGTGCTAGCTTTTAACAATCTTCTTATTTTGGGTTGGGGAGAAAATGTGTAAGGAAGAAAGGAAGTGCATGAACGGTGAGGCTGATGCAGGTTGGATAGCGATTGTGTCTGGCTGGTTGACAAAGTTGCATCTTTTGTCGAGGAAAATGTTCAGGGCTCTTGGTTGGTAAGGTTGTTGGTGATGTCAAGAGGAGGAAGGAACAGTCGAGTGGCAGGTGCAAGTATGCCTGTGCAGGAGCTTGGACCGCGTGATATATAAACACAGCTATCGCCACTCGTGGAAACTGTTTTTTCCTAACATATTCAACAATTTTTCACTCCTACTACCCAGCTTCCTCTACATCTCGGTGGTGATACGATTTTGTATCGGATATTTGTACAAGTATCTTAATCACGTTCAATTAACGTGCATGTTACATAACCTTTAAGTATGTAGCTAGTATGACGCTTATCCGGACAGGAGTAACAAATTTCATGTTTTGTTGTTCTTTTGTGCACCAATGGGTCACCTGGACAAATGGGAATTAAGGGAAACGAAGCAGCGGATAGACTGGCTAACCGAGAAGCACACGATTCACGCGAGCCATCTCAACGTGCAGCAGAGCCGACAATCACAGGGCTGCGGACAGATGCGAGGACACAGATGTACGGTGCGCGGCTAGATTGGTGGAATGGCAAGAGACCGAACCTCTCG
>JALRMI010000711.1:0-10122 GCA_026120165.1 Leptosphaerulina australis
TCAGCCAAACTTTTATCCATGCCGTCACATGGCAAGCTAGCTAACAAGGTTCGAGTCTGGCAGCGCTGGCCTGCGACGACATACCATATTTTTGCTGTGTGACCATCAAATAATGGATTCTCGGGATGAGAAGAGAGCAACCGCAAAGTTTAGAAGAGGATTTATGGTGCATTTAACACTTTGACGTTCTGTGGTTATCCTGTTTAGTTGCAGAAATAGGAAAACTGATGTTCCAAATTAATTTAGTCCCTTCACCCGTTAATAGTCCCCCGTACCCGGGCGGAGAACCGACCCGAGCGGTAACTTGGCACGGGTAGATCAGAAGATTCTGCGGTAATATTCACATATCGCTCATCACACTTAGAACTACAATTAAATCCTCTAATACAACCACGCAAAGAAAACTATATTTAATGAATAGGATTGTCAATTTGACCCTCCTGAATTGGTTACAGATCTCTGTTATACTCTATATCTGTTGGCAGGGCTTTAACGCACGTGCTCATCGATATATCAATCGTCAGTACATGTGTAGGTGGTCTCTTCTTCGTTCTTCTACTTTCCATCGAGGATGGAATATGTACCGCGGGGTACCAGAGCTAGTCCCAAATGGTGCTAGCTCCATCTCCCCATGGTTGTGATATATCAGTATTCCGACAATATCTGCTATTAGAGGTTGTAGAGCATTGCGCAGGTATGCTTAGCATAGGTTAGTAATTGATCGCGCAAACAGCAGAAAAATAATGATCACCTTTTCACCTATGTCGTGATTGGTATATGTACGAAGTGATATTTCACTTCAACAGTAATGCTAGCTAGCCAATCGCGTACATTTCGCGTGCCTTCCAACCTATCTACTTACCCACCCCTTACACTACAGATTATATGAAGTATTCTGAGGATCATGCAGAGGAAAAAGGATGGCTGTGTTGATGTTGCACGACTTTTGACATGTTGCTGTGCGACATAGCAACTGACTCGCAGGTCAGCGCTTATGCCGTCGACTGTAGGTAAACATCTCAACCGCGACAGAATACTTGTCTGACTCTATAGCTTACTCTCTCGCGCATTTGACTACCTCTAGGCTTATTATGCCCCTAAAACGAAGCCGCGGACCTGCTGAGGCAGATGAACACACCTAAGCGCTCTCAGCGCGCACTGAAACCAAAGTATCCCAACCTCTCTGCCTCTAGTGCTGCCTGTGAGCAGGTCTTCTCAAGTATAGGCGACATTATGGTGCCACAAAGGCGCAAAATGGGCAGTCGACTACTAGCTGCCTTGATCTGTATTCAGTGCTGGATTTGGGCAGGGTTCAAACCTCCAAACGGAACGGCAGCAGCTACGTATACCGATACAGAGTCCAATGAGCAGTTTGGGATAGAAAAATGGGAGAAGCCACTACCTACAACTACAACACCTTATGTCGGTATACCCGCCCCTGAAATGGGAAGGTATTTAGGACGCTGTTAATCGGCTGCCCGTAGGTGTCGCGGAGCGCTAGTCTACGGTTACGCAATGGCACAGAGTGAATGAAGATTGAAGGGTGTATTGAGTGAAGAGATTATATTGCATTGTACCACGAATCTCCTACGTAGCAAGGGCTAGCAGCGACGTCGGAGTCCTCTACTAGCTTGCCAGTTGTAGGTTCAGATTCTCGGGTTCTTCCTCTCAATGTTGGTCGTGGCCGGATCTTTATGCACCGCGGGATATAGATCAATCGGTCCGTATAACCTGCAGACCTCGTATCGTGCCGCGATGTCGGTACGATACTCGGTGATACCAACACTTTATCTACAGTCTTAAAACTCAAAATCAAATCAAAATCAAACAAACAAAATACAGCACCAAGAAATTGTCAAACAAACAAAATCAGAGCCAAAAATTTTGTTTGATTTGGTTGATGACAACATTGCGCATAAGGAAACTCACCGTGGTAGTGCCACTTTTTTCGTATACACCAGAGTTGCAACAAACGAATCAAATCAAATTAAGTCACATGAACTACCCTACCATTGGGGCGTGCACGCGGACACGGGTCAGATAGCACTGCGTGAAGGGACTTGATTTGGACTTGATATGTTTGTTGGCAACTCTGGTGCACAACACAATAGTATATCGTTGCAGGCCCAGCGCTGCCAGACCCGAACCTTGTTAGCTAGCTTGCCATGTGACAGCATGGATAAGAATTCAGCCTAGATGCTAAATACAATGCATCTCTTCCCTCATCTCCTCCACGTTCGTGACGTGCGATATCTGTTACACTGCCAAAACTGTAAAGCAAAATAGATGTCATTATTTGCAGAATATATCGGCAGGTAAAATATCTCTCTCTGGTCTCTGAATACCAAGGGTATGTAGGGAGTGCAGCTCTTGAGTAGCGCATCACTTGTTGAAGGCAGGTGCTGCCTGTACCAATCAGCGCAGCGGAAACCAGGGCCGCAATTGGGGAAGGAGCACATGGCTGGTAAATAATGTATTTAACCTCAACCTCATGTGAGATAAATACATAACTCTTACAATCAATTTTGATACTTTAACATCACTCCGTATGTATACTAAACAGAGTTGTCAACAATCAATTCAATCCGCACTCTTGACTACACGCACTTACCCAATAAGGGATGGGTTAAGCCTCTACAGGTAATTGCTAAGCTTATACAGGTAGTCAATTAATTCAATTCGGGCCCTCTGAGTCCCGCTTAATTGATTGTCGACAACTCTGAAACCAAGACCCACTCCTTAGCCTCGCCAAACTTTTCTATTCACAACCCTTCTACACTTTTACATAAGCAATAAATATAGAATGATTACACAAAGGCGTTGTATCCTGACACCTCACGAGGCACCGGGCTCCAAAAAAGGTCCTCATTATTACTCCCGGCTTACAAGAAACGCATACCGTCCTGTTCGTTCAGTTGGAGCAGAATTCATCTTTGCATTCTATTTGCTTCCATCACGTACTATCTCCATGTTATCAAGGCTCCACTGCCATTGGTTCAAACATCTACAGTAATTCTATCATCACCAGGTCTATGACCTCAAATGGCTTGGTCTTTGACACACCGCGTAACAAAATAGAGGCCGTCTCAAGTTCTTTAGACTCATACATACTTTTCTCACAGCGAACAAGATGAACTTTCATGCTCTGAAGGCAGCCATGCTGCCCGAAACCCCCTTCTAAGACAAGTCGAACAATGTTTCAGCTTCTGACCGCTCCATCGCTGACAGAGAAGATTTGTATGTGTACCATCGAGTAATTGAGGATATTAAGCATTGCGACCACCAGAGTTGTCAACAAACAAATCAAACAAATCAAATTTACTGAAACAGGTAAGCACTAGACCTATAAACGTAACTACTAAACCAAATCAAACCTGTTTGATTTGTTTGATTTGTTTGTTGCCAACTCTGTCGATCACGAAGATCGTTGAAGACATCAAAATTGGACCAACAGGTGCAGATGCGTCAGTCACACAATCAGGATAAGAGATATCCAGAATGGCTGGAGCCGGCACAATATCCCAAACAGCTTCATTCTTAGATATATGTTGATACGGCAAAGGTATCAAAGGGGGTGAATCAATAGTTGGTACAACGAAAGTATAGTAGATGATTGATTGATTCTGTTAGGTAGCTTGCTGTGTGTTTGTAGTCGGCAACGCGTGCCCAGAGTGTTGCTAAACCTAATTAGGTTTAGTACCATAGCTCTGCGCGTTGCTGCCATGCATTCGATTCCCAACAATATAAGTTGCGTGACGGTCTCTTTCGCCCAGAGTTGTCAGTAATCAATACCCATCAATATTATTGATTGAATTGATTGATTCGGAGGCACACCGAACACCAACTTTTCGAAGTTGGGGAAAGGTCGAAATTCATCCTTTTTTCGACTCTTTCTATCTCGAATCTCCCTTCCTGATCTCTCCACAATGTTATTTCTACACTGCAGCATTGTGGGCAGGCGCGCAGCCAGGACAGCTGAACGTTCTTCAGATGAAGAATTCTCAGTGGTCTGTGCGTGAGATCAGGGCGTTCGGTCAAGGGAACATGACAACTAGCAGAAGGAGGGCAGTGCTGAAATCCCCTCTTGCACAACTCGAAAATATAGCTGCCAGCAAGGCCTTACAACATACAATCTGGAGATGAAGGAGAAGGACAGGACTGGCATCGCTTCCTTCCAGCCCTACCTACTACACCCTACACGACGAGAGCCAACCGTAGCTTTCGAACACCGAACAGCAACTGTCGACTTATCCATCACGACACGCAAATAAGGCAGCCAGCACAGCCTTACAAAACTTGACGTTGGAGCTGAAGAAGGATAGGCCTGGCATCAACTTCCCTCTGCCCTTGCTCCTACAACACAAAACTATCTTCTAATCTCGCAGGGAGGAGAAAGGAAGACAAGAAATGCCTCTACTGGGAGGTAGCTTAAACAAGATCCGCCTCCGCTTTAGCGCCTGGCGCGTCCCCAATACCCATGGGAGGTCACAATGTATGTAAAGGCAATTGCCAAATGTACCGGTACGTTAATACTACTTAACACGATTCGGTATTTCAACTGTTCCCAACTGCGCACTGTCAACCGACGCTGATCTATGTCCTCTTTACCCGCAAAACGAGCTGCTGAAGAAGCCGATACTCCCTTCAAGCGCGCACAACGTACGCGCAAACCGACATTCCAGGCATTTTTAGGTAGTCTCAGCCAGCCAGTTCAGCCGATACAGCTACCAGAAAGCACACCAGAGCCATATACAAAGACTATCGCTATCGAGCCGCCATGGAAGCCTGTACAACAGCCGAAGGAGCGCCCTCAGCGGGCATCACCATTGCATGATTTAGCTGCCTCGCAAGCTTCTCACTCCACCGATGAGGCAGCCTGGGAATCACAGTTGAGGCTGGATAAATCAGAGGAATCTATTTCATAGCCGCTGGTATTCTCTAGTGCTGCCACTGTGGCTTCTGTGGAAGAGGACAACCTTGATGGTCACGATTTTCACGACTTCGAAGGCCTTGATTGGGGACGGTTCAAGAGATCTGTGGCGCCATTGAGCACTCCACGAGGCAAGGCAAGCTGGGTTTTCAAGCACGGCTGGTGTGTCTGGAAGGAAGATACTCATCAGCCGATTGAGCTATACTTCGTGTGCAAACACTGTCATATTAATAGGCTGCCCGGTGGCTTAACCGAGTAACAACATCAACTAGTGCTGCCAATAGCCATCTCGGGCTTGACAAAATTGGCCATCGGATTAGCAAGGATGGCCCGATCTTCTACAACCCTCGCCGCGAAGCTGGCCAGCAATCACTGCGTCAGGCAAGTCAGCGTGGTTTTACATTCAGCCCAGAGACATACCAAGCGTTAGGAAACTTTGACTTAAATGGATTTCGACAGGCAGCTGCTCTCTGGCTGGTCGACAACGACAGGCCACTTCGCGAGTTTGAGACGCGAGCTTTTCGTGAGATGATTAGGTTTGCAAACCCAGAGGCAGAAGCGGCACTATGGACGTCTCACAACCGTGTTTCATCATTTGTGATGAGGCTGTACAGCTGGCTGCGGCCTCAGGTGGTGCTCACGTTGGCTGAAGCCGAGAGCAAGATACATATAAGCTTCGATGGATGGACAACAAAAGGCGGCAAACGTAGCTTCTTTGCTGTAGTTTCCAACTACACTAACGGTAGAGGCGCAATAGTTGATCTTCCAATCGCGCTGCCACAGCTTGTGGGTGCTCATACTGGCGAGGCGATAGCTGAAGCTGTAACCAAAACCCTGCAGTCCTTCGGTATCGATCGTAACAAACTTGGCTACTTTGTACTCGATAATTCTTATAACAACGACACTGCTATTAACAAACTCGCTGCAGTGTACCACTTCTCTGCCGCTGATCGCCGTCATCGTTGCGCTTGCCACATACTCAACCTCGTCGGCCAAACGATAATGTTTGGGAGGGATACTGACGTATACGACAACGCTTCGGAGAACAAAAGGATGGAAGAGTTTTATATGAAGTAATGGCGGAAAAAAGGCCCTCTTGTTGTGTTTCTTGATATTGTTAACTATATCAATACGCCGAACCAGTGGAGAGTTGAGGACTGCCAGCGCGAGGCAATCAATAACATGCCTATAGGCGTTAACAGTAGCAACCGTGAGCCACTAAAGCCTTGCAGGACACGTTGGAACAGTTATTATGATTGTTTCAAGCGCGGAATTGAGCTCCAACAAGCCATCAACGCATATGCCTCATACCACATCGAAGAGACTAAACATGCTGATGAACAGGCCATGCTTAGAGGCAACAAACTAGTTGATGTTCCGGGTTGGATGAGGTCAAATGGACTCACAGCGGCTGACTGAGCAGTGATTATTGAGTACATGGCAATACTTGGGCCGCTCAAGCCCGCTACTGACCGCCTCCAAGGTCGTGGCAGGTGTGGCCGTTATGGCACGCTCTACGAGGTCATTCCAGTGTTTAGAAAGCATCATAGATGGGATAGGTGTATGTCTCCAGCCATACGAGTCAGTCAACTACGAGCCAACTGAGGCGCCTGAAGATCACATTCCGACCAACCTACGAGCTGCGAGGCGAAAAACAAGCAATTACTTCACCAAAATCATCCAAATCCCTGCCTATTACGCACTCACAGCACTCCACCCACGATACAAAGCATACTTCAGGCGTTTCTGGTGCAGCAAGCCTGAACAATTACACGACGCTCACGCAAAATTTCTGCAGCTTTGGGGTGCCTATAAGCCAACTGTTGCTCCCGCAACACCAATATTTTGCCGGAAGCCCGTCATGAGCAGCTTTGACAACGCGATCGACACCAGACTTGATGATGGTGAGCAAATAGATGAGGTGGAGGATGAGTATGATAGCTGGTCGAAGGAGCCTATGTGGACGGCTGATCAGCACAAGGCGGGTACTACAGCCGTACAGTACTGGGTAGCGTTGAAGCCAAAGTACCCAAATCTTTCACGATTGGCGATTGATGTGTTGACTGCACCTGCCAGCAGCACTGATTGCGAGTGAGTTTTCTCGGGAATTGGGGATATACTTGAGCCACAAAGACGTAAGATAGGTGCTCAATTATTGGCTGCTTTGGTGTGATTGCAAAGGTGGACTCGTGCTGGCTTTAAAACACCAAGTGCAACTGTTGCAGCATCTTGCACTGACGATAGCCTTACTGAGGAGTTCGACTTAAATAAGTAGGAGGAGCCATCTGCAGAGATGCTGTAGAAAATTCCTTTCGGCTGCTCTAATTTTATCAATTCTATCAATTCTACCAATTCTATCAGTCAATCAATTAATTGGAAACACTAAAAATAGGTCAATCAATCAATATTAGAGATTTATTATTGATTGTATTGATTGTTGACATCTCTGCTTTCGCCCAATTGACGTCCCGACATTGTCAACATGTCTGTTTTCATAGTGATATTGAACAGTAACGAAAGAGACGAACAGCTTCCATATCACAATCCTAGGTATCCTCTGTTTCAATTCAGATGCATGCGCCTTGACTGCTTTCTCAAAAACACAGCCACTGCATCCTCGCGATGACAGATCAGGATTCAACTACCGACTCTGGCGGGAACTAATTGTTGTTAATTCAATGCGAAAGTGTAGGTCCTTTCCGCTTCCGAGCCCGACGGCTCAGCGGGAGTGCCTCTTTGCATTTCAGAAACACGGTTACGAAGAGGCTGAGTTTGCATATCCGTTGACTCGCCACCAAAGCGGCTATGACTGTTCCGTCGGATCGCTAGCGAAGGAGTTACAATTGCCGTGCCGCCTCAGGACCGAGAGCAGTCACTCGATCCGCCTCAGCTCTAATGCATCTCAACTCATTAGAAGGTAAAGCGACGTTAGCTCACTGTATGGCTGATAGTCACTGCGGTGGTTCGCCCATGATCTGGGGCCCCGCGTTCTTAGCCTCTGGTTCAACGCTTGCCTAGCACGCTACTCGGTCCCGAAAACCAAAACTCCAAGATACACCCTCCGGGGTGGCATACTGTATATAAGTCTGATCTATTCGTTTCAACAGATTGAACACAGCCCATAGAAAATTTTTCATCTTCTCTACTCCACTTCTTTTCTGGCATCTCTCGAGTGCCCCAATTCATCATGGCAGACATCACAGCTGACGAGAAGAAATCCGACGTAGAGTTCAAGAAGGTGTCTGCTGAATCGCATAATATCACTCCGCAGGAAATTCAGGCGCGCTTTGAGACGTTGCGACACCTGAGCGAAGAGCAGATGACGAAATTGAACAAACGGGTGGTAAAAAAGCTAGACTGGAGGCTAATGCCATGCATTACACTCATGTTTCTGATGAAGTAAGATGATCGCTCGAGATATCACGTGTCATGCTAAAAATTACAGTTACCTTGATCGTATCAACGTCTCGAACGCTCGTCTTGCCGGCTTGCAGAAGGACTTACACATGAACGACACACTATGGAACACAGGAATCTCCACATTCTACGTGGGTTATCTTATTGGACAACTTCCCGGAAACTTGTGGCTTGCTAAAGCAGATCCGCGATGGCTGCTGCCGTCCATGATGATGGCTTGGAGCATCGGTACCATATGTATGCCAGCC
Organism: Leptosphaerulina australis; assembly: GCA_026120165.1. Classification (NCBI taxonomy): domain Eukaryota; kingdom Fungi; phylum Ascomycota; class Dothideomycetes; order Pleosporales; family Didymellaceae; genus Leptosphaerulina; species Leptosphaerulina australis. Next base: position 8,596 of record JALRMI010000711.1, read on the forward strand.
ATGACCAGTGGAGCAGGGTTTGCAGTATGCCGCTTCTTCATCGGACTTTCCGAAGCTCCGTTCTTCCCCGGTATCACACTCAGTAAGTAAATCACCCATGAAATATTGAATGTTTCAAGCTCATGCGTGAATAGTGACGTCTTCTTGGTACACTAAAGAAGAAAACCCAATGCGCATGGCTATATGGCATGCTGGAAATACCATGTCCAATATTCTTTCTGGCTTCCTTGCCGCTGGAATCCTTACAAACATGGATGATGTCCTTGGTCTTCATGCCTGGCAGTGGTTCTTCATCATCGAAGGTGCCGCATCCATCTTAGTGGCAGGCGTTGCGTATTTTCTACTGCCCTCTTGGCCCCACAACACTGCTTGGCTGTCGCCTGAAGAGTCCGAAATGGCTCAGTACCGAGTGCAGGTCTCGAACGGCGGAAAATACGAAGAAGCTGGTGGAACCTGGGACGGATTAAAGGAGGCAGCCAAAGATCCATTTACATGGTATTTTTGCTTGATGCACTTTGCGCTGGTCACGGCACAGAGTTTCAAAGATTTTATGCCTTCAGTAAGATCATATGGGTTCCTTTTATTTTGCAGTACTAATTGGAAACGCAGATCATGAAAACGTTCAAGTTCGATACTCTTACGACATATCTCGTTCAAGCTCCTCCTTATGCTATTGCATATGCTGCTGCCTGTGGTCTTGCATACACATCTGGCCGTTTCCAGGAGTCTTTCTACCACATTGTGATTCCCATCATTTTCAGTGGCGTAGGCTGCAGTCTGCTGATCGGCACGCTCAACGTTGGAGCCCGTTACTTTGGCCTCATTCTACTTATCAGCGGTACCTATTCTGGGCTTAATCTACAACTCAGCTGGGAAACAACGCTAGTCCCTGCTCCGAGAAGCAAGAAAGCTGCACTGATCGCCATCGCGAATTGTATTAGTCAAGTCAGCCACTGGTTCAGTCCTTACTTTTTCCCAACAAGCCAGGAACCATACTACCGTCTTGGTGGTGGATTGATCTTCTTTGGTTGCCTGGCCTGTGTTGTGAGCGCTGCACTGATCAAATTCCGGGCAATCCGATTGAACAAGAAGTTAGATGAGGCGGAGGGGTGGTCTGAGCATAGCGGCGCGGAGAGAGGGTGGAGATTCGTGTACTAAATGTTGGACTAATATTGGATCGGTCAAGCATGAAGGCTCCAGAATTATGCGCATTCAGACTGCTACTATTGGGAAAATTTTGAATACAAGCAAACTCTATCTATATTTCAAGATCTCTGCTCGACACTTTATTTTTAAAGCGTGTAATGAGCGGGTCATAATTATGTATACATCCAAAGTCGCTAAAGCATGTGAGCAGACACCTGTCAGATGTACGGTATCACGTGATCCCACTTATCAGAGTTTTCCCATGTACATATTGTACTTTGGACAAATGGAATTATCAGAACACACAGCGAGAACTTAATTTTTGGAATTTACGTGCTATATCGAACTTAAGCGGTCGCTCGTGAAGCCAATTGACTAGCC
>JALRMI010000712.1:0-10079 GCA_026120165.1 Leptosphaerulina australis
TGTCGGAATACTGATATATCACAACCATGGGGAGATGGAGCTAGCACCATTTGGGACTAGCTCTGGTACCCCGCGGTACATATTCCATCCTCGATGGAATGTAGATAGAACAGAAGAAGAGACCACCTACACATGTACTGACGATTGATATATCGATGAGCACGTGCGTTAAAGCCCTGCCAACATTTACCCCACTTTTTAACCGTAGTGGTTGTGACCGCCTATGGGGTATTGGGGCGCTAGAGCAGAAGTGATTCTTGTAGGAGTAACATGTTATCGAATGTGGATCTTGTCCTCATCCCTTATTTTTGAGATTACAAGAAAAGGTTTCTCTGCAGAACAACGCTGATATCGTTGCATACATGGAGGGGTGAGCGTTGCGTTGTGCATGCAGTGACCGGAAATCAAGCTCTTTTCGCAAGGCGAAGGCAGTCAACCAAACCTCCAGAAATGCTAGGTGATTGTTGAAGGTATATGATGTCCTCCCACTCGGAGCAGGAAAATATAAGGCATGCTATATAACGCCATGACAGACCGAATTGATGACTCTGGTGCCTGCAGAAAGGACAGTTACACAGTGTCATGCCAGGTGCGACAGCTATTGGGACATCCTCAATAATTGCCCATCCATGCTCTCTTTGATAGACAGGAGCTTGATTTCCACTGGGCTCTCGGAATGATCAGTCTGAAAACACGCATTAGCAGGGCTACTTTAATTTTGGTTCAAGTTCAAAGGGGGCCTTTGTCACTATCAAGCGTCTCATAGCCGTCGCTCAGTTGGCCATTGCACCGATTCCATACTATTCAAAGGGTACAGTACAGTCTTTTTTTGGGCAACAGGCTAAATGGGTGGTTCTTTCAACTTCACAATTTTATTGCGTTCGCTTGTCTATCACACTCAATCAAACACACTCTTCCTTGACCACTTTGACCTGCGTCTTATACGCTTGCCAAATATGTAGAAAACGAATGGAACTGGAATCAAGAGAGCCGCAAAGCCACCTGTGATGCTGCTTGCGGGCCCAGTCCCAAGGTTGTGATACAGCGGCGATACAACCAGAGGGAAGGCGCCAGCGAAGCAACTTCTGAGAAATGTGTTAGCTGCTACAGCCGATGCAGCGTACTCTGTGAATGTGTCGACTAGGTAATTGAGCGCTGCCTGAAAAATAGTAAAAAACCCAGTACCCAACATAACAAGACCAATGACAGGTGCAATCCATGGGAACCGAGCATCCGCCGTCCAACCCAGTATGAACTGACCAGAAGCAAAAAGTAGAGACCCAAGCATCATCGGTGGAAGACGTGCCTCCGGCACTGCGCGGTCGCCAGCTGCGTGATATACCTTGTTGTATAGCATTTGATTGTACGAGTTGATAACGCAACCCAGGCACGCACCGACGAAGATGCCTAAAAATGGCAGTGTAGAGGACACAGCAGACCAGCCGCGTATTTCGCCAAAAATGATTGGAATGCCACCAAGCTGCATATACAAGATGCCATAGCCTATATGGCTGTTAGTCAAACCTATTGCTCTGGGCTGGAGACTTACAAAAGGATGCATAGAGTGCAACCAGAAAGCAAATCGGTGTCATAAGAATTTGTACAGGACGAACCAGGAACTTTCGACAAAGTTGACCAAAACTGACATCCCACTCTTCAAATTTGGCGTGCAGTGCCCAATTTCCAGTTTCATGGCGCAGGCGGCGTGCTTTGTACACAAGAAGCTTTGGTGGGTAGCATTCGTCGACAAAGATGATATCAATGAGAAGAATGGCGCCTTGGATGATGCCCGTGAAGTACTCGGTCCAACGCCAACCTAAAGAGGGGTCGGAGACAAATGCTGCAGATACAATTGGCCCTAAATGTCGTGTAAGAGGTCATACTCCATGTGAACTTGAAATCGAAATCATACCTAAGCATGGTCCGCCGACAACTGCCATGGCGTAACCAGCCAGAGCAAGCGCTCGCCACGCTGGGCTGAACAGATCACCTAGTACACCACCCGTATTTGTGACCGGTGCGCTTGCAAAGAAAGCACCAAAAAAACGTGTAAGCATTAGTGTTTGGAAATCCTTTGCTGTCGCACTTCCAAAACTGAAGCACATCGCCACGAACATTGGCGTCAGCACAGCTATTTTTCTTCCAAAAACTTCAGATAAAGGTGCCCACAGCAATGGTCCTGTACCAAAGCCAAACAAGAACAGTGTAGTGCCTAACACAGCCACTTGACGGCCGACATGAAACTCCGCAGCGACCTGTTGAGTTCCAGCACTGTAGGCAGATGATGCCCACGTTGCGGTCATGGTCGTCATACCGTACATCAACGTGGTGAGGATCTTCTTCTTAGTTGGCCAATTGATGGGTCGATATGGATCATCTGGACCATCGAAATCTACAAGAACATCTGCAGCAGTCTGTTGGTGCGCTAGAGGGTGAGTGAAGGGCACTATGTTTGTTCGCGTCCGTAGTCTGGATAATGCTGTATCGCGTCGTGAAAGTGACTTCGAGATGGGTGCGCCTATAACTGTGGCTGTACCAGCAGGTTGCTGTAAAGGCAACGAGTAACTTGCCGGACTGCGTGATCTGGATATGCTCTTCCTGACTTCCCTACTTGATGGTCGATGACCATCTTGGTCCTTCTCTTGGTCATCATATTCCGAATCAGACGAGTCTGAGCTCGACCCGCTTCTTCTCCTCCTTGGCGATGATGATTGGTGGGAGTACAGAGATAGAGCTGCCAAGTTGGTATCCAGTGTCCCAGACATCGCGATGATCGCACAACTTCAAAATGGAATCCTGGGTCGTCTCTCGTAGAAGATGTGGTTGTCGCAAGCCAAGATTTCAAATTACGGATAAGTAATTGTTCAAGTTAAATCTCAAGTCCAGTTCTCTCCTCAATGCTACTGGTTCCGTAGACGTAATTATATCGTGATAAGTTTTTTCTCAAAATGGTATCAACATCGAAGAAGTTTGCGCAAGCAATGTTTTTAAAACATTGTGTCAGTCGAAAATCTCAAACTGACGCCATTGCCGTTATGCAGGGCTGTTGTTGCTTTATGTGACGTAAGCCTGTGACACTGACCATTCTCGGCCTAAAACAAGGCTGACCAGGCGGGCTTCGGTTACAAAGTCATTTATATCCGTTAGGGATCGGAAATATTTCCAAGGAGATTTCTTGCTATATCACAAGCGCAGATATTTGAACGCAATCACTTTAGGCATGTCAGTAGGCCGAGGACCTTCAGACTTTCCCCTCGATTCAGGTCTGAAATTGGACGTTAGCAGTGATGCAGAAGCTATGTACATTGTATAAACTTCCCAACCTTGGTGTTTCGTACGTTCTTCACTCAGTACAACTGCGCTTGCGATTGATGTGAAAACATCCTAGTGTTCCGTCTAATTGAATCCGCTAAAACCATTCTCCCACTCCTCAAATATTTCTATGGGAAAATTGTCTGCAAGATGCTGGTAGCCTGCAACGTTCGGATGTAAATAATCCCCGGAGTCATATTGAGGAGCCAGTTGACTCGGAATCATCGGATCAGCTAAGAACTTATCGAAGTCCGCCACTGCATCGAAAACTCCGGAGTTGCGGATAAATTCATTGACCTTTTGCCTAGTAACCATTTTTTTAGCATTGAGCACACTGGCAAAGATAAGCACTTACCTCGTAGCTTCCCTTAGGGGATTTGAGTACGGCTGTCCCGTAAAGTTGGTCGGCGCCGAGAATGGAGTGATGGTGGCGCCGAAAACAGGAATACCATGCGCATGGATCAAAGCCCCCATTTGCTTGTAGGCCTGGATCAGTGAGTCATATACAGCGTTCTGAACATCTACCGTCGCCGCGGCTCCACCAATATCGTTCACGCCCTCGAAGATCATGGCATACTTCACACCCGGGTGAGCAAGCACATCGCGATCAATGCGTCCATAAGCATTCGGGCCCAACCCATCAGCCAGAATGCGGTTACCGCCGGCAGCGAGATTGCCAATAGAAATATGTTTAGTAGTAGTATCTTTATGAAGGCGTGCAAGTAGAAGATCGGGCCAACGGTTGTTCTTGTTTGTTTCTGAGCCGCGACCATCAGTGATGGAATCACCTACGATAAGCAGGCTGCCTATACTCTTTGGCACCCATGCTTCAATACTGGAGAGGAAATACCAGTGTGCTGCTGACTGAGTGGCAGGGTCTGTGATGTCGAGTTGTGCCGCAGAGACGGCATTACCGAATTGCCACCAACTGGTCGTTCGACTTCCGGGATGGCTGGTGATTGAGTTGGTTTTTTGACCACCGGCAAGGTAAGCAGTCACTGTAACGACCTCTTGTGCTTTGATGGAGAAGTCAAGAGGGTCAGAGACGGCTAGTGCACCATTCGGGATACTAATGGACTCTTCACCCGAAAAAGTAACCTTCTGTACCGTCTTGGCTCGAATATGGTGGATTCCTGCGGTGTTGTTGGCGGGTAAAGCAATTGTCACTGCTGTGATAGGTAGATTTGACCCTCCAAATACGTTTGAAATCTTGATGCGTATTTGTGATGCCTCTGTCGTCGTGTACACCGTCTGACGAACAGTGGAATTTACAAAGACTGCCCCTGTTTGGTTCTGTAATGTCAGTTAAAGGAATCTTCGATGGAAATATGAAAATCCTCACAAAAGGTGCCGGAGGCAGATTAGCAGGCTCTGTGAGCTGTGGCATGCTGGCCCAGGCATCTACCCAGTGTCCATTCAAAGGGTTGGGACGTATGGTAGTGCTTTTCTTCGCCTGCCCTTGACCTAACACTGCAGCTCCAGCCAGAATGTGAAACAAACTTGATAGAAGCATTTCGACGACTCGACCAAAGAATCAGGCACACACACACTCCTGTAGTTTTGGGGAGAGAGGCAATTATACCAGCGTCAAGGGCTACATTGCGGAGAGAAGGGACGCTAACTTTAAACTAGCACTGCAATCTGATCCTGAGCAGGGATTCTGGCTGAAGACAGACGATTTTGCAACTAATGTTTGTATGGAAGCCGGGTGCGGGGAAATTTGGGAAGAGCGGCTAAATTACATCGGGTCAAATTCTGCTCGACGACAATTCAAGAAGCCGCATTTCCATACCAACTGCAGTTCATTTTAGCCGCAATGATCTACGAACAAACCATATCCTAAGTGTTGGGATCAGATACAGACCTGAGAAAAGAGACCTGGGGTTTGGGAGGAATTTTGTGATTCGAAAAGCATATCATTACAAGTTGAGAGAATGGACAAAATGACAGATGATACACGGGTGATCATTGTTTCATTTATATCGTTAACATACGACCAGGCTGACAACAGTCCCAGCAACCGAAGCCTTGTTTGCTGTAAAGGCACACTCCTGTAGTGTGCGAGCCTTATAATCGAACAGTGTAAGACCAAGCGCAGATATCATCCGCCCTCTTGGTCTCGCCAGATTTGTAGAGTCCATACCTGATCCGTGCGCGATGCGTGTGTACACGAACCATCATCCATGCAAAAGCGCGCTGAAACATATCGATGCGCAAGGCGACAAAGCTTTTTGCGGACAAAGTGCCCAAGGGCGGGCAAGATATGGCCTGCGGAAGAGCATTCGAAGGGTGTGGCCACAAACCCAATCCCAGGCGTGAGCGAGCCCTCTACACGTCAGGCGAAGCAGAGATTCGCACCTTCAGAAGTGCCTTACGAAACATTAGGATATTCTCCATTCAACACGGCTCAGAAGTCATCATCATCATCTGCCTTCTTTCTTCTCCCGCGCGGCGCCTTCTTTTTCTTGCCTTCATCCATGGCATCTGACTCGCCCTTCTCAGGCGCATCGGCGACCTTGGATACGATGTCGTTAAGAAAGTCGAATTGCTCATTCTTGGTAATGGCTTGCTTGAGGTGAATGGCGCCCACGCGTTTCGAGTTGCGCTGTTTGGCTTCGGTTGCCGCTTTAGTGACGAGGGAGATCATGAAGAGCTCTAGGGCTTTAGCTGAAGCTATGTTAGCATACGTTTGAGTGTGAAAGGTGTTGTATGCATGACACACAAACAACCACAGGAGTAACCTGCGCAACCTTGCCGACATCGTCGTCGGCCTGCATAATGCGTTTTATGCGCGCAACAGGGAAGTGGTTCTTAATGATGATGCTTTCGGCATTTGGCGGAAGCATGGATCCTCCACTGGATCCATTGCTTACTTCGGGCATCTGGGGTATCGCCATTGACGCGTTTGGTGGATAGCCTGCATCCTGCATGATTCCTTCTTTGTGCAAGCCGTGAGGCACGTGCAATGGATGTCCTGGCACGAATATAGACACCTGTGAGGGACTGGACAAGGGTGGGGTGTCTAAGGGAATGGTGTGCGAGACTGATCCTCTATAGTCCTGATGCTGGGGATGTACGGGCTCTGTGTCGGCGGAGTTGTGGAAAGACAAATCGGGGGGCTGTGGGGCCCAAGAGTCCATTGGTCCGGTATTTAAGAGCTGCGCGCGATAGCTGCTGCGGTGCGATCAAAGCTCAATAGTGGGTCTATATTATGCGCAATGATGCACCAATTGCGAATCGTCTTTGGCAATAGACCAATTAGGCAGGCGGTGGGGCAGGAACAGGACAAATCGTGGCAGAAAAGTAAGGCGCTGTTGGGCTTAAGCGGGGCAGGTGCAGGTTTTATGTTCAAGGAAGTGCTCACTGCCAAGCCTTCGAGAACACAATCACTTGCGCTTCATGTTCCTTACACCAGTTGCGCATTTGCAGCAGTGGATGACGACACGAGCAATCCAGAGATTGCTGCGATGTATCACAACATCACGGCATCTGTCCTGCGTGCCTTTTGCGCTGATGAAACCCGCCTGATCGCTGTGGTTGATCTTTGCAGGAGGTGCAGGCAATCGCTGACGGTCATAACTTGATCTAATCTGACACGCTGCGCGCTGCTTTATACTGTCACTTGGTCGACCATTTGTTCCCTATACTCATCACGATTGCAACCTCTGTTATGGATCAGAACTTGGCTTCTGTGGACGTCTTGGTCATCTTGTCTTTCAATCACAGCCGTGTTGGTGGTTGTAATCGCGGTGGCGGCTATGGCTATTGTACATATCTAAACTCATACCCTACACTTTGTTTCATTCCTCCTTTGTGACGCTGCCGTCATCTTTAGGGCCTTCCCTGTTGGGCCCTTCTCTCAACCATGTACTCGCAAGGTTGTTCTTTGGGTCTTCATCAGTGTAGCCGCGCTGCCGTCTAATGTTCAGCACGGCCTTCCTTATACGGTCTGTGCATTCTATGCGTATTTTGACAGCCTCGTCTGAGTGCTTCAACGCTTGATTCAACACACCAACTTCCAGTTTTCCGTTCTTTTGCTCCTCTTTTACGCACAGCTGCTTCCACCTGGCACGCAAGTCTCCAAAAACTTCCTCTGTGTTCAACTTCTCGCCGAATGTTACTCTGACGTTTTTGAACGGTCTGGGTATGAAGCGTGGAAATGTTCGTTCCTCATTCATGATGTCGTCAAATCCTTCAATGAAGATTGGTACAATATCGGGCATAGGCTCGCTCTCCAAAACCAGTCGCGACACCCCCCACTTAAAATAGCGCATGATCCTCTGCTCCGATTGATGTATCATACCTTCGGGGAAGATGTGGACCCATGCATGCCGTCTACTGATGTACTGTGAGGGCGCAGGAAACGTGTCGATACCATTCGTGGAAAAGGTGAGGTGGCCGCTACTGAAAGGATCGATAAGATCTGGGCTCTTGAGGGATGTTGTTGGCTTCTCGGGAGGATCATTGGCAAAGAGGAAAGGCCCACGGGAGAGAAGGCGAATAGCTTGCGTTATGGTGGGCTGAAAGAGGCCGCCGTATTGCGAATGCGCGCTGCGGTGGGTTGGCAGAGTCTGGCCAAAGGTAAAGAAGGTGGAAAGGACTCTGCATGTCGTGAGTAGTCGTTATCTGTTCAGCGAGAACATAACATACTTGTTCGTAAAGCACAGGTCATAGCTTGCCAGTCCCCAGCGTAGATTATCTGGGTTGAACATATAACTCAAAGGCAATATTCCCCATAGTATCGGGTCATCCATTCTGCAGTTCGCCTCTTATTAGTTGTGTTAAGGTATGGTTGTTACGGCCCGATACATACACAGAAATATGGTTCGATACTACAGCTCAATTAGCCCACAAGGTACTCTTCTGCTCGTGTTTTCATAGTCGCATACCAGTAATTAGCCCTCTCACTCTCTTCTTTGGCTCCTTCCTCTCATTTAACAGCTTCAAGAAACGCTCCATGCCATGCGTCTCAATGCTGTTGAGGCCCAGGAAACCCTTGCACAGCAGGCCAACAGCACCCATAGTAAACATCGACGCTGCCCGCCATGGTGCGCTGGGAGCCTCTGGTGCCTCAGGCTGCCCCTCTGGTTGCATTGCTTGTTGTTCTGGTAAACAGACATGCACGAAGAAGTCGAGCCAGTTAAGTTTCAAACCCGCGTTCCAGGTTGGCTTGCCGAATCCTCGTGCCCTGCCGCGGCCGGTGCAATGACGCGGATTTTAGACAGGGATCAGCCACGTGTGGCGCATTCTTTCCGCGACTGGCTTCGACTTTACGACCTCACTGGTCATTTATCACAGCTTCAATTTTGTCAACATGCCGCCACCAAAGTCAGTCTTCACAGCCCATGAGCGCAACGCTCTGAAGGATAGATGGGGTTCCCAAACGTCACGTCTGACCCGCGATTCTTTTTTACCATTCGGATCATGTCAACTGTGCCTTCTTTCCGCCGTCGACCCAGTATGCTGTCCTTCAGGCGATCTTTTCTGCAAAGAATGCGCAGTGACCAATCTGCTAGCTCAAAGGAAAGAGATCAAGCGACTCGAAAAGCTTGCTGAACGTCAAAAGCTGGAAGAGATTGATCAACAGGAGCGAGAAGACGAGCATGCGCGGCTACGCGCAGTGCAGGAGTTTGAGGCTGTGCAGATGGGCCTTGAAATCAAAATTGGTACAGGTGCAAAGGTCGTTGGTCGGGAAGATGGAAAGATTGTGGTAGAACCACACGAGGTTGTAAGGGGTAAGGGCACGAAGCGCAAGTTTGAGATCGACGAGGAAGAGTTGAAACGCATTGCCATAGAAGAACGGGCTAAAACAAAACAAACCATTGAACTTGAACGAAAAGCAGCAAAAGAACAACTACCCAGTTTTTGGGTGCCAGGGGAAACACCAGAGTCCCACCACAAAGGCATCAACAACGCGAAACAGAATCCCACATGTCCATCGAGCGACCCTAAGCACCCGCATGACTTATCATTGAAGACTCTGACAAACGTCAATTTCTATGAAGAGAAGTCAACAGAAACAGGCCAGACCGTACGCACATGCCCCAGTTGCCAGAAAGCATTGTCGAATAGCACGAAGGCCATGCTCGCGATGCCATGTGGGCACGTCTTGTGCAAGCCTTGTGTCGAGAAGTTCTTGAAGCCTGAACACCGACATCACAGGGATGCACACGACAGTAACCCAGATCCGGAGACCATACATTGTTATGTATGTGATGCGGATCTCACAACAAAATCAGGTTCAAAAGTGAAAAATGACAGAAAGAAGAAAAAAGAGAAGGAAATGGGATTGAGGCCTGGCTTGGTGGAGATTAGGAGTGAGGGGACTGGATATGCAAGCGGGGGAAAAAGTCTTGTCAAAAAGGAAGAAGTCGCATTCCAAGTATAATGAACATAGAAATTAGAGTATATTACGATTGCATTGGAAGACATCTGTCATGCTTCGTTTCTCTCAAATTTACCCCACCACTGTGCAGTAAGGGAAATGTTCAGGCCCATGTGGCACTGAAACGGTGCTTGTCGTAACTTGCCGAGCCCCTCCTCCCTCTTCTCTTTGCTTCTATTTATCCAGAGATTGCGAATTGCAGTATAGTACCTGTCCGGCCCATAAGGTCTGCTGTTGGAAATTCTGCAATTTAGTAGTATTGTTAAGAAACTAGTGCCATTAATCGTAGTATGACTACCTAATGGATAGCTCTGCTCAAGTCAAAAGTGGTTGTAGAGTGTATCGATTGCTAACTATGCGCAGCTCGGCTAATATAGAGCGG
>JALRMI010000713.1:0-10075 GCA_026120165.1 Leptosphaerulina australis
GTATTCTAAAGTATCTTAGATTTCCTATACTCAATCGTCCGTGCGCGGGAACCCCACCTAAGTCACGGGGTGTAGTCATCATTTCGAAAACGCCTATATACGAACTTTTTCCCCGCGTGTAGAACATCAAGCAATCAACGACAGTTACTTGCCCACCCCAACATTCCCGCACGCTGTGTACACCGTGCAAACTCAGCTCTTCACTCTCTTGGTCTTGCTCACACCATGATCAGCTAGCTGACAGAGTCCATTCAACAAGATCTATAAATTTTATATAGAAAATTTTACAAAATCTTCAAGTTTGAAATTCAAAGGTCCAAGTCCACAAGATAAGGGGGTACGTAGTTCTCTAATATTCTCATAAAAAACAGAAGAGAGTAAGCAGAACAGGTTTGATACTGAAGTTTTCTCTATATCTACAATAATCGACGAGTTGTGTTAGTTTTGCTAGTTTGAGGGAGTTGGATTGGATTGGTTTGGATTTATATTTAACGTCCTATCTGAGTCATAGACTATATAAAGACGAGAAACGCAAAATGCATATCTGGTAATAAGGTGGTTTGTGTCAAATGAGGGTGGTTTCTATACTAGTACAAGAGATGATGTGGGTTGAGACCCAAGGGCCCATGCAGTGCAAGCAGAGCAAGCAAAGCAAAAGGCAGAGGCAAGTGTGATATGAAGAAAATGCCAGTCCAGTCCTCTATTCTTTCCTCCAAAAGTTCGGCATCGCAAGGCTTTGCTGGTTGCCTGGAATTGAGTTGTTGTCAAGTCTCAGAGACTGACGGTCGGTATGTTGGGAACTGCGTGCAGCTCCAGTCGTTGTGTTGTGGTGAAGAGCCGGTATTCTGGCGAATCGATAGTGCCTCTGGGTGAGCAGACGCGTTTTTTGAATTGAGCATGGCGGTGCCCTTGTGTTCAAACAACAGAAATAAAGAGACTCCTGTTGTGATGCATGTCGTGGTGTTGAGATGAAAACTCTGTGCTGTCTCACCACAGACAGTGTTCATCATCTCTGCCATCGACAAGACGTCTCCGCGCTGGCTCTGAGCTATGAGAGAGTGAGGTTCCCAGGCTTCACCACGTGGGGGTGCGGAGTCCGATTTCGAAGCCCAGTTTGAGGGAGTTAAATACCTTGAAATCTAGTATAACTTCATATCTAAGCAAGAAACTAAGAGCTCTCTATCAAAAGTTACTCTGTTTAACACTCTCTATCTTGTGTGAGAATATCAGAGAATTACGTACCCCCTTGTCTTGTGGACTTGGACCTTTGAATTTCAAACTTGAGAATTTTATAAGATTTTTGTTGGCAGGGCTTTAACGCACGTGCTCATCGATATATCAATCGTCAGTACATGTGTAGGTGGTCTCTTCTTGTCCTTCTATCTACTGTCCATCGAGGATGGAATATGTACCGCGGGGTACCTGAGCTAGTCCCAAATGGTGCTAGCTCCATCTCCCTATGGTTGTGATATATCAGTATTCCTGTCGGAATAGCGTGACTAGTTTAGCCTAGCGCGTCAAGGGGACGCACCTTATCTCAGTAGAGAGGAAGGCTTACCCCTCAATGGAACATCACAGAACAATACAATCGGAGTAACACCCAAAAAGCGCACACACGTGTGTAATGAAGTCCTGCCAACAATTCCGACAATTTTCTATATAAAATTTATAGATCTAGCGATTTCCTAGAACTTTAGTATTGAAGGTTTTCTCCCAGAGCCTTTAGGAGAAGATATAATTCAGTAATAAGCGACTCACTTTTGCTGTTTTCCTAGTAAAAGGGTGGGCATCACGCGTTGGTGCGCATCACGTCCTGATCAGGTTGAGTTGCGAGCTAGGCTCCTTGACAGAGTAGGGCAGATGGACCGCCTGCTGCGAGAAAAGGACACAACGAGGCGGGCAGGACAGTGGCTTCTGGACATAGACCTACTGGAGTATCTCCAAGTGGCGCTTAAAACCGAAGCCACAGACACAGGGGACCGGGCAGCCGTTACCAACGTCCAGGAGCACCGTAGGCGGGCAGGGTAAGGAGCTGCTGACTAATGTTCCGTACTGTACAGCCCAGGCTTGGCCTGCGCGACGCTGCTAAGAAAGGGGTAAGGAAGTAGTCGGAGAATACTAGAGGAAAGAATAAAAAGGCTTCTAAGCTGCATACGTAGCTTGCAGCTCTATTTGCCCTTAACACAGTAACATCGTCAGCATGCTTATATAGCGCTCGGTAGCACTTAGAATTTCAGATTCTAATATTATTGTTCACAAAATACCGAGCGCACCCCATGACTTGCGGGGTGTTCCAGCGCACGGACATTTTAGTATAAGAAACTTATCCCTATGGCGTAACGCGGATGTAAATTACACCGAACGGTCATTTTCCGGTGTAAGAAACACCAAATTATCTGGTGTAATATACAACCAGGACTAAAACCTTCTTATATCATGCTTATAAAGTCACCAGAGGTCCACAGCACTGTTACGGGCGTGTTCATCACGTGAAGAGAAGTTGCGACTCGGGTGTGGCTGGCAATTGCGCTTTCAATGTGTTGCAATGGCGTCTAGCCAATGGACTCCCGCATTTTTTTTTCAAAATAGAACTTAAAGTTGTGCCTATAAGAAGGTCAAACAAAATGCAACCCAATGTGTAGAGTTTATTCCACTATAATCAGCTTTTCAATAGTTCGGTACCACTACATTTACGCACGCCGCTCTCAACTTACACTGAGCTCTAATGGAACTGCTAATACTTTCACACTATAATCAACCAGTCTTGGTATGCCTAGTAGCTTTAATAATCATGCAAGATAAAGGTACTCATACAGTATGATGGACTGAATGATAATCCCCGAAGAATCCATTGATACTATAGGTACAACGACTCCAAGAACGCCACATATTTAAGAGAATCGAGGTCATTGCATAATACATTCAAACACTGAAAACCACGCTGGCTAAGAGGCTTCAATCCTAATCCCTACGAAGGGCGAAACAGGTGCTCCCTGAACAAATGGGTTGAGGAACCTAGCTGTTCTTATGACAGCAAGTAAGCATATGGTGGCGTGCGAGTTAAATAGCTTGCATCACAAGATTCTGGGTAATTCCGTGACAACTTGGATCCTGCTATCAGTTCTTGACAAGGTCAGTCATTGTAGATGGAACACAAAGACTGGCGCGGACATGATACTCAGGGAGAGCAAAAGATGCTGTAGCGCAGGATTAAAACAGTATATCGATTGACCCAGTTTTATGTAGATGTAGTAAAGGCTGTCTGAGTTATAACGCCATGGCCTAACTTCTTCCAGGGGGTAGTGGGATTGAGTTTGTGTCACTCAGGGGCTTCCTTCCTCTAGTTCTCCGTCCGGTGTTCTTCTCCATTGGTTTAATTGCTGATGGAAGGCCTGATAAAGCCTTCTGTAGCTGCGTCTCTAGAGTCGCATCTGTCTCAAGTGCTAGTAGAGGCACGGCCTGCTTGGCCCGTTTCATTCGGGGGGCAACTGGAGGTGTTGGAAACTCTTGCAATTGCTGTGACATATGTTGCCATTTTGGGCCTTGCAATTGCTTCTTATACCTCTCGGGTGGAGACTTGTGCAGCTTTGTGACAAATGCAGGAGCTTTAGTAATGTTCGTCGTGAATGCGATTTCCTATGCTGGGTCGCCTGCTTTAGGGCAGCCACCCTTTCTTTGAGAGCGACCGGCTGCCTTTCGATTGCCACAACCTCTTGCATTGTTTGGCGCTCCGAGGTATCCGCACTTTGTTCGTCTGAGGTCTGTTCCAACTCCTCTTCGTAGTTTAATTCTGTTGCTTCTTCACCAAAACCCTCGTCTTCATTAGTAACCTCGTGAAGAATGATCTGCGCTTCATTGTCTTAACCACAATTCTCTCCAGATTCATTCATGCTGTCTGACTCCAATGATTCTCTATGCACTGATCTTGAGACTTCCCTCTAACTGGGTACCTCAACAGTTTCAGTTTTCGGTTTTTCATTTTCGTAAATTGGTTTTTGTCCAATAACAGATGTGTCCCATTGTAGCGTTGTGTCAGCTGTCTGCATCCTATCTCTAGGCATCAAGGGCATTTAGCAAGCTTATGGTTCTTACGTTGCCAGTTAAAAATCCGAGCTTGCACTTATCGGAATATGATACTGCTAAGTATCACTACTAAGAGCAAGATTCAAAATGCTTTGAAAGTTGAGAATTCAGCTAAGAGGTAAAGCAGAAAGTGTCAACAATGATAAAATATAAAATTCGGAATATGAATTTTGGATTTTAGGCTTTTCCCATCAAAAACGTTAATCGCATCGGTGGTTTAGTGGTAAAATTAGCCGTTGCCATGTTTCAAGACTCAGTTTCGGCTAGCCCCGGGTTCGATTCCCGGCCGATGCATTTTGTACCTCTCGAGAAATGGAGGTTGGTAGTTGTTTCTCATTCCCTGCGAAGCAACTGATATTTACCAACCGGCCAGCTGGCACATAGGCCACTTTACAATTTCTGCTAAAACCCACTATACTGTAGTGGGAAACATAAATAGTGAAGGTGGATCTTTCCGTATTTGGGTTTGATTCGGGCAACGCGAAAACACCCTCACAGTCTGTAATGGAACAAAAACCTTTGCATTTTTGCATCAAAATTACTGACAAATTTATCGTGTCCGTTTTCTCTCCTGTGGTACGGTACCGCATAATCTGGGATTGCAACAACTATAACGCAAATAAGTTAGCGTTAATGCGACACTAACCAACTTCAGTTGTCATCTGGATATATCGAGATACCAATCAATCAATCTACCTGTCGGTACACCCGGCCGTGAAATGTGAAGGTATTTAGGACGCTGTCGATTGGCTGCCCGTAGATGTTGCGGAGCGCTAGTCTACCGTTACGCAATGGCGCAGAGTGAATGAAGGGTGAATTGAGTGAAGAGAGTATATTGCATTGTACCACGAATATCCTGCGTGGCAAGGGCTAGCAGCGACGTCGAAGTCCTCTACTAGCTTGCCAGTTGTAGCTTCAAATTCTCGGGTTCGTCCTCTCAATGTTGGATGTGGCCGTAAACCTATGCACTGCAGGGTGCCACTTGCGTGATCCGCACGATACCCAATACGGCCAAAAAGTTACCTATCACTTCTTGATGATACTAACACTACCATCCCTACCATCTACCTACCTATCCAATACCTCCGCCACCACGTCCTCACGCTCTGGTGGTTGATGATACTTTGGAGAACCAGCTCCACTTGGTTTTAACTACAGGCATAAAGGTGGATATGCTGGAGCCAAGGACGTATATTGTTGATAAATAAGCGACCTGTAAATCGTGTGGTATTTGGTAGTGTGAGTATTTTGGTACAGTGAAAGGAAGATCAACGCACGTGATCTCCACATGTACATAAATATGGCCCGAGCCAACCTCAGTAGCAAACAACAACGAAAACTCTGAAGAACTGATTAACCTACACCGGTATACTAGCTAGCGCACACCGAACACCAACTTTTCGAAGTTGGGGAAAGGTCAAAATACAACCTTCTTTCGACTTTTTCCATCTCAGATCTCCCTTCCTGATCTCTATACAACATTATTTCTACGCTGCAGCATTGTGGGCAGCCGCGCAGTCGGGATAACTGGATGTCCTTCATATGAAGAATTCTCAGTAGTCTGTGCGCGAGATCAGGATATTCGGTCAAGGGAACATGACAACCAGCAAAAGGAGGGCAGCGCTCAAATCCCCTCTTGCATAACTCGCAAACAAGGCAGTCAGCAAGGCCTTACGACAAGCAAACTGGAGGTGAAGAAGAAGGATAGGACTGGCATCAACTTCCTTTTACCCTTGCTCCTACAACACAAAACTATTCTCTAATCTTGCATGGAGGAGAGAGGGAGAAAAGAAACGCCTCTACTAGGAGGTAGCTTAAACAAGATACGCCTTCGCTTTAGCGCCTGGCGCGTCCCCAATACCTCACGGGAGGTCACGATGTATGTAAAGGCAACTGCCAAACGTACTGGGACGTTGATAGAATACTACTACTACTACTACTACTACTACTACTACTACTACTACTACTACTATACTAGCTAGTACAACTGAACGTTGATGCTAGCCCGTACCATGTGGGATCAGTAACAGAGTATCACTCATCCTCATTCTCTTTGGGCCCATGATTGTGATCGTGATCACCGCATAAGTCGATACACGGTTGTGACCGTGATTGCTGCCCTCCCTCTCTCAATCCGCGACACGCTGACAGCAAGGTGCAGGTCGCATTACCTCCCGGACCTATCCAAGTAGGACCTGAGACGGTATACCGACACCCAACAATGCCAAGAGAAATTGTCAGTGCCTGGGTAACTACCTCGGCTCTACGTCAGTTAGGGTAGATCTGCCGCTAAGCCCGATTTGCTCTAGTTCGATTCTCTTCTATAAATTTCCATAGCTCAGATAGAAATCAACAGAACGATTCTGCACTCCTTGTTCTCACCAACAGAAATCTAATCAATAATATCGGTCATACAGAGTTTTGCAGTCCGATTTTACTGGCCGCCACCCGCAAAAAAGTGCTATCTCAAAGCAGTTACCGTTGTTGCGTTCTTCTCAGATTGTGGAAAAATGATGATATCTTGCGGAGACGTGGAGGTGTTGCGTTCGCGGTCAATCCCCATTATCGGTTCTAACAAAAACAACAATACCAGCTCATTCGTACCGGTAGACTAAGTAGGGGGCGAAAGCTCGGTGGTGCCTGACTTCATTAAATGAGGCAAAGGGCAAATACGGTGGTGATGATACTTACATGAATCAGAATAGATAAGGACATGGAATGCATGAATTTCACATTTGTTAGCCTTCAATATTACATGCACGTCCAAGTGAGCTTTCTCGATGAAGATGACTTCTGTGAGTAGATTCACTTTTTTTCACGTCTATCACATGCTTTCAGCACAGATATTGAAGATTTCGTGCCACATCAATATCGAAACAGACCAAACTTCCTGCCTTTTGCACGAAATGAGATGGTTGATACGGTGTGGTATATCCTGTGATCCATTTATATTCCTTCCAACTTCTCATCGGTCTCTAAATATGCGCTACATTAGCATAGGCCCTTCATTTGGTAGCAGCGCAACAAAAACCGACGATGTAATGAGCACATATTATACTGAGGTGCAAAAAAGTAATATGCATTGATGCAGGTGTACACACGTGCTGCGATCACTCTTTCTATCATTGTGCTGAAGCGTCGTTTAATTAAATAAAAATAGAATTTGAATTATATTTCGTCCAACTATTATACGTAGTCCGTTATGGTCTAGTGGCTAGGATACATCGCTCTCATAACCAAGTGCCGATGTGGCCGGGGTTCGATTCCCCGTGACGGAACAGTTTTTGACCATCTTGGGTGTCAGTGTCAAAGCTGGAAAGCGCAATTCTTTTTTGGTTTGGGTCAAATGACCTACAATGTCGAAGTCGTACAAGTTCGTTGTCAGGTATGATTAGTATGGTACCAATATTATTTTCATCTTTTTTCCGCAATAAGGATGCATTCGCGCACATCTGTCATACTGGTCACAACTTCGCTAGCACATTTGCTAAGCAATGAAAAATATTGGAATACTGTTGCATCACACTCCTGTGTAGATAAGACTAAATTTGTTTGTGAATGGCCCTTGCGTCCTTTGATATAAGTTCCTTCTCAGTACACAGGACAAGAAAGAGAGACCACCTACACATGCAGTGACAATTGATATATTGATGAGCATGTGCGTTAAAGCCATGTCAACAAAAAAAACCAGTGTTAGAAGAGGTCAAACACAAATACCCACAAGATTCTTTTTCAAGAATTATGTTTCATCCAGGTGCAGTGGAGTTTGTTGGATATGTATAAAACTGCTGAGAGGGTGTGGGTCCAGCACAGCTCATAACGAGCAATTCGGTCAGCGCGATGCTTCCCAGGAACAATATAAAAGGGAAGGCTCGATTAGCTTCTGTCAGACAACTCAATCAAAACATTCTACACCCAATTCTTCCCTTCCCCAACTTGGCTCTCATTGAGTTATTGTACAAACTACGCATACAAGCAATGCTACAGTGTTGTACTGGCTATGAAAGTCGGATTTCGCGTCTGCACATATGTTCCGTCGCACTCGCACTGGAATCACACATATCTGCTTGTTGATTGATGGAATAGGCAGCCTCATAGAATAGGTTCATTTATCCTATGCATCCTCATCTATGGTCACGCATAGTCTGATGTATGGATCTTTGAACTGTGATATCGTCATGCAAACTTGTCAATCGTTTTGGCATTGAGAAGATAATCAACAATTCGACACATGTGTAGTAGTACTACAACTCCAAGCAGAGGCACCAACACGCCTTATTATTTGAACAAGGAAGCGAAGAGATAGTTCTTTTAAAAGCACCTCCATGCTGTCGATAGCCATCCATACCGCCTCTTATTCTGATCGCGTAACCAGCAACAAAATGATGATCACCTATTCACCTTTGCCGGGATTGGTATATGTACAGAGTGATCCTTCACTTCGACATGTTCTGATGACAAGATAGTACCCTATCCGTAACAGTACATGTATCCCCTTTATACTTTAGGAAATATTGAATCAAATCTCAACCACCATCTCAATCATCATCTCAGGTCTCCGGCAGATCAAGGTGAGTATCATCTTCTGCAGCGGCGGTGATCATTACTTCGGTATTGATGTAGAGTAAATCTATCTGAGCGGGTTGAAAGCGTCATTCTGTAATGTTAGCTTGTGGTACGTAATATCTATAGATCATGGTGGCTGAGGAAGTGACCTCCCAAACTGGTAAACAGCCAGTGAGCTGCCGACCATCACGACACGGCCCTAGTCCCCACGGCGATATGACTTGGGTTATTTCCTTCAAAGAACCGGTGAGAAATTTTCAACTTTTTGGCACCAGCAACCGCTCGTGCATGATAAAGAAAAAGCAACAGATCCAAAGACACCATCCTGGATGCCAGGGCTACTGCAACCCCGCACAGTGTGTGCGAGGGGCACGATGCGGCAAATGTGCGGGATTGGTAGCCGAACACGATGGGCCAGCCGGGGAAAACTGTACACATCCAGATCAGTGCGCGAACTGCTACCGACCGTACCGATCTGGACACGCGATGTGAGAACGGGCGAGTGATCAAGCCCAGCAGGAAAGAACTCACGACCTTATGCCGCGTAGGGAAGCGAGCATATGATGCCAAGGAAGGGAAAATTCTACAACCACCATCAAGCGCTGCAGTTGAGGCCACGGAACGGACGGCTACGCAAGCAACAGCCAATGATGACACAACTCCAGTTGGCAGCCCGGAGGCGTGCTCAAACACGCAACTTGCACATGATGAAGACACCCCAGCATCTACCTGCCTGCCAAGCGGACGACCAAAGAGGACGGGCATGGGTAGGAAGAACCTAAATGTACGACAAATGGTACGGGCGGCCAGCCGTTGGGGCCCATATGAGCACACTTCATCTTCTAACCACTCCTCTGCGGATCCAGAAGACACGACTATGGAAAACAGTTCTTCCTCATGCTAGAACGAACCCGTCGGAAACCTAACCATCAACAGTCAAGAGACCTGAGGATAGGATGGGTCAACGTAGGCAAGAGATCCCCCTGCCACATCGCGGCCTTGCAAATTGCCCACGACAACAAAATAGATGTACTATGTGTACAGGAACCCTACACCTGTAGTAACACAAGAACCTCAACACACCCTGGCTTCTCCCTCCACCAACCAATCAATGAGTGGATAAACCCCTTTCTGGAAAAGGGGACACGACCACGGGTTATGACTTACACACGACTAGGAGCAGGACTTCAAGTCGCCCCTCGGCTATCACTAGACAACCGGGACCTCCTGTGGGTAGACGTAAATGGCATCGCGGTACTGAACGTGTACAGGCAACCACAGGACCCACAAGTACTAGACTATGTCACACATCTCACACCCCCGCAACGCCATGGGATACGCACCTTTCTCTCGAAGAAACAGAGAGAAACACCATTGGGGTCTCCAGCACCTCTCCAGGTGTAGACCGGGTTACGGTACGCCTATT
>JALRMI010000714.1:0-10068 GCA_026120165.1 Leptosphaerulina australis
GTGTACACTGCAACTTTTCGCTGCAAGTTACACCGGAAGCTGGTTTATTTTACACCGGACAGAACGGTGTTTTTTACACCGGACCATGCGCCACAGGGCCACTCTGCTATCCAGGCCACATGCTCCCCCTTCCCGACGTCAACCCTGTTACAACACCTCTTCCTTTGCAGAGCCAGCTAATAGAAGAATCCCCAAAGCAACCAGTGTTGGTACAAATGTGTGTTGCTGACACATGTTTTGTCATAGGTGCACTAGTCTCTCGGGGCCTCCCCTGTGGAACAAGTCTGGTGTAAAATACGCCAGAAAGCAAGTTTCCGGTGTAAATCACACCAAAACCAGCCGGTGTAAATTTCAACTCCCAACAAACCCTTATGCACATACTCCATAAAGCTACCTCATTCAAATAGGACTGCTTCTAATGCAAAGGCGTTATTTCAAATACGCACAATGTCGCTGTGGAACAAGTCCTGTGTAAAATACTCCAGAACACGGGCTTCCGGTGTAAATCACACCATCACCAGCCGGTGTAAGTTACAACCGCTAACAAACCTTCCTGCCATCCTGCATACAGTCACTCCATACTAATAAAGGTATTCTTAATGCCCAGGAAGGTACCTTAGAGGTTGCAACGTTATAGTGACTGATGTAGACTACAATGACATCCAAACTGCGTTCTCACGTGCCTTTGCAGCATTTAGTCGCTTATCAGATCAAGATTTTGATGTTCTTGCCACCCAGAACATACTACCTCACTCTTGGCAGACCTCGCTACTCCTCCGGCTCAGCGACCGTCAACACCATAGAGAGATAGATGGCAGATTCAAGCGATTTAGCCAAAGTTTACGTATACCTTGTTGATTCACCTCACACGAGTGCCGAGCACGACATGTGCTCGCAGTGGTGGTTAGAATAGTTGTATTCCCGGGCCTGATGTAATCTTACTTGGCACTTCCCAAAAGGGAGGCCTTTCCTCCCTCTCCTATTAGCCTTGCCTGCCAAGACTGGTCCGGTGTACACTGCAACTTTTCGATGTAAGTTACACCGGCACGGCGGTGCATTTTACACCGGACCTTGGTGCATTTTACACCGGAAAAGATGGTGTTTTTTACACCGGACCGTGCATCACAGGGTTAAGGGCATTTGTGATGACCGGCCAAGAGACAACAAAGCTTCCCGTTTGCCCAGTCCTATTCAAATTTATTACGAATTAATCATAAATTATTCACTTTTCACATACGACCATAGGACGTTGAAAACAAGTTCTCTCATCCAGCCCGCCGTCTGTGGTGTGATACCGTTTCAAGAACACAGCTGTCCACCATCCCGTTTTCAGCTAACCGTAAGGTCGGATGAACCGTGCACCCCCTATGGAGAAACGTGAGTGTAAATTACACCGTATTGTCCGGCGTAATTTCCATCGCATGTTTGGTGTTAAAAACACTGGAAAATAACAGTTTACACCGATCATTTAGCGTGGAAATAGGCCAATCAGAGACCTGTAGCTGAGGGTGGCTGGTGAATGAAACTCGTATTAAGTTCAGCTAGCTCCTGAGTCTTATCACCAATGTGCTGTCTACACCTTCATATCATGGGTGCGAAGTCGTCCGCACCTACACGCGGGTAAAATCTGGCTGAATCGCGTGAATCTGCCCAAATAAAGGAAGTGGCGTTGATGGTCAGGGAAAGTGATGATACCCGTTGAATGCCAAGGGTGAAGGAGGTGGCAAGAACGTCAAGAATCAGATCTGATAAGCGGCTGTCCACGGGAGTGGAAGCTTTGGTGTAATTTACACCGGAAAGCCCCTGGTGTTAAATCCACCGGACGAGTTCGGTGTAATCAACACCAGAAAGCTAAATTCCGGTGTAAATTACACCTGGCATACTCCATAGGGCCAGCACAGCACTGCTGCCTGAACTCAACTGAAATATTATTGCAGCGACTGATTGGGTAGTCAAGGCCTTGTTATACCATGAATGTTGGCGCATGATGACCTCGTCCTTGCATTTCAAGTTAACGTGATGCGTGCACCTCTTCTTCGTTCAGCCTTCTGTTGAAAGCTTGTGGATTCACGTCGCTTGTAATACCTCGATATTGAACACTGAAAACCCAGCAGTTGCGACGCGATGCTAAACCCAGAAATAAAAGCATCTCTGCCAGGAAAACACTTGCCTAGGTAATGCGCAGAACACATATTCGTTCATCACACTTGACTGGCTCATTTTTCTTAGAACTCTACGGAGCAAAAACCGTCTCAAGAACTCTGTCTACGAAAAAAAAAAGCACCTAGGATGCTAACTTTGGTCAGTACGGCAACTCTCAAATACTCGGAGAGTTTGCGCGGTCGTAAAATAAGATTGCTCAACCTCAAGCCTGGTGGCGGTGAAGAGGCCATCCACTTCGACCTTGAGACGTACAGCCTTGACGATTGTCCAAACTATATCGCCCTGTCATACACCTGGGGGAATCCTGCAGATAAAGCACCTGTTCTAGGTGGCGGTAAAGTCGTGGAAATTTCAAGAAATCTGAAAAATGCTTTGTGGCAGCTGCGGGAGAATCGCAAGCGACTACTTCGAAGCAAGGGCTTAGGACTGCACCGCAGCCAGAGCCTACGCTTTTGGGTCGACGCTATTTGCATTAACCAGCTCGACCTAGAAGAAAAGAGCTTGCAGGTTGGGCTGATGACAGAGATTTACAAACGTGCCTGGCATGTGTTTGCATGGCTTGGGCCTGCAGATGAGAACACAGACATGGTGGTAGATTACCTTAACAAGATTGGAGAGAAAGCTGAGGCTTGCGGTATGGCCGAGGGATGCGAGCCATATGTCTCGGTATGGCGCGAATTGGTATTCGGGCCCGTAGGACATCGTAATGTCGGCTCCCCGTACATCACATTCAAGAGGTTAGATGGGACAGTATTCTCAGTACCCAGAGTAACGTTGAAAAGTCTCTTCGATTCCATCAGTGGCTGGGCTGGTCAAGACGATCTGTTACCCATTGCTGGCATGAAGAAATTCTTTACTCGACCATGGTGGGGCCGCATATGGGTTTTGCAAGAAGTCACTTTCGCAAAAGACGCAGACTTCATCTGTGGGTCGAAGAAGATCAACAAAACTCGATGCAGCGCTGCCCTCAATGCGTACACAACCCTATGGGAAGTTCTCATAGTAGCGTTCAGGAGAGGTTACGGATCCTTGACTCAGTACCATCTGGACATCATGCTAAACATATTCCAACATCGCCCTAAAGTCATGCTCTCAATGTCAACAGTACATCAACAGGGTGGATTTGGTCTAGCCGCTTTGCTTCGCGCAACTTGCGTTGGCACTATAAACTCTGACCGTCACGGGCCTCATCACCTCGAATCAACAAAACCAGAAGATAAGATCTTCGCCTTGCTAGGTCTAGCCGTAGATCGAGAAGAGCTGATGCACCTTGGTGTCTTTCCAAGATACGACATCCCATACGAACAAATTTACACCATAACAATGGCAGCTCTGTTGAAACAGGGTCACATATCATTGCTTTCCATGTGTCAAGCACCCAGATCGCCTAGCCTACCATCCTGGGTTCCAGACTGGTCGCAATCTGTAACAGATATGCTACAGGATGTGGAAAACGATCATGAAACTCTTTATCCTGCCTTCAGTGCTTCTGGGGATCAACCTAGAAGATCCACAGTCGAGATTCTGAGAGATCGAGAGACTGTGCTTGGTATCTCCGTAATGGGCCATATTTACGATGAAATCTACAAAGTTGGTTGTTTCAATGATCGGGCTAATGATAAAGTAGTACCACTTGAGAAGACCGATTCTTGGCCGGTAGAATGGCTACTGGAGATTGTCCGTCTTACGTACTGCACAAGAAACAAGTATCAGCGGTTTGCCGATCGGTTGAGTGCAGCTGCGCGAACTTCAATCGGAGACGTCGGGTACAATGAAAATGCGCGCTTAATAAGAGTCGGAGATCTTCGATTTATTGATGCTGCTATGCTTCTTCAAAGAGAAAGTAAAAATCTTCCGAAGGGACGCATCAAAATTGAGGCTGAGCGTTTCCTCGCTAGGCTGGCTGCAAAAGGCGCCTTGAATGTGCTCACGAAGAACAAGACTCAATTTGGCTCGGAGATTATCGGAAAAAGTCTTGGTCGACTTCCGTTCATCACCAAGAAGGGGAGCCTTGGCTTGAGCTCCGTTTGTATATCGTCAGGTGATGTTGTTGCAGTGATTCTGGGAAGTCAGGTTCCTTTCGTTCTTAGATCCCATGGTGAGGGGAAGTATCAGGTCATCAGTGAAGCTTATGTGGAAGGCATCATGGACGGAGAGGCTACATCTCTCTCAGACTGTCATCACATCACCTTGTTGTAGCTATGAATTCGCACGACTACTGGGCAGCAGCTTAGGTCATGAAGATAGTTGACAATCATGTGATACTCTTGCGAATAACGTGCTTCCCAAGCGAGCTGCGCATCCTAAGCGAGCTGCGCATTTTGCCAAGACCCTGCACCTTTCACATTCTTACCACAATGTCTCCCCACCATAAAGCGCAGAAGACCCATAGCGAAGGTACATTACAGCTAACAATATCGGCTATCGACAAAAATGAGGTTGAGAGTGGAAGGAATGCTGCATCCATCTACGATGTTCCTGAAAGCACCCTCCGTTCTCGACGAGCTGGAATCCGTTCACGAGGCGATTGCAAGCCCAATTCAAAGAAGCTTACCAAACTGGAAGAGGATTCAATTGTCCAATACACCTTGGGTCTAGATTTACGTGGAATTGGAGCTACGAGATCCATGGTACAAGATATGGCTTCAGATCTGCTCGCTGGACGGGGCAAACAACCTGTTGGCAAGAACTGGGTTGACAACTTCAACAAGCGTATCTCTGAGATCAAGCTTCGAAGAAGTCGTCCATATGATCGCCAGCGAGCCCTGAACGAAGATCCACGTGTTCTGGATCCCTGGTTCTCACTTGTGCAGTCTGTCAAGGAGAAGTACGGGATCCAGGATGAAGACACCTACAACTTTGATGAGACAGGCTTCATGATGGGCCGAATTAGCTCTCAGATGATATTTGCAAGCTCTGAGAAGCGCAGTGCTCCAAAAAAGATTCAACCGGGCAACCGTGAGTGGGCTACGTTAATCCAAGGTATCAGCGCAACAGGATGGGCGATTCCACCATTCATTATATTTCCTGGAAAGGTGTTCATCTCCTACTCCTCCGGCTCAGCGACCGTCAACACCATATAGAGATATAGATGGCAGATTCAAGCAATTTAGCCAAAGGTTACGTACACCTTGTTGATTCACCTCACACGAGTGCCGAGCATGACATGTGCTCGCAGTGGTGGTTAGAATAGTTGTATTCCCGGGCCTGATGTAATCTTACTTGGCACTTCCCAAAAGGGAAGCCTTTCCTCGCTCTCCTATTGGCCTAGCCTGCCAAGACTGGTCCGGTGTACACTGCAACTTTTCGATGTAAGTTACACCGGCACGGCGGTGCATTTTACACCGGACCTTGGTGCATTTTACACCGGAAAAGATGGTGTTTTTTATACCGGACCATGCACCACAGGGTTAGTATAGCGCGCAGCTCGCTTAGGGTGCGCAGCTCGGTTGGGAGACACGTTACACGATTGTGATCGCGGTTCTTGCATAAGCAGAGTTGCCAACAATCAGTTAAGTGGAGCTCAGAGGGCTCGAATTGAATCGAATGATTACCTGTATAGGCTTAGCAGTTACCTATACAGGCTTAAATCTTCCCTTATTGGGTAAGCACGTGAAGTCAGAAGGCAGATTGAATTGTTTGTTGGCAACTGCATAAGTCGATACACGGTTGTTACCGTGATCGCTGTCCTTCATTTTCCCCCCAACTCTCCTCCCGACCCGCGACACATCTTCCGATCGAGGTGCAGGTCACATTACCTCCCGGACCTGTCCAAGTAGGAACCGAGAGGGTATACCTCAGTTGAACTCTTATCATACCGTCTTATGGCAAGCTAGCTAACAAGGTTCGGGATTGGCGGCCTTTGGCCTGCGACAAAAGTTCATTGCAAATGGGCTAGTGCAGGAGACAAATCTCAAAAAGGGGGTCAAATTTCAGTGGGAGGGGGAGAGAGATCGCATGGCTGATGCAAGTGTGGTAGATATAGAGAAGAAGAGTGAACTATTGTACTTCTACTATAATTTGAGCTCGGATTTCACTCGGGTCATCGTATAGTGAACTTACTGGTAAGGTCCTAGTTCATATAGCCGCGACAAGGGGGTAAATTTTGTTGGTGAGAACAAGGAGTGCAGAATCGTTCTGTTGATTTCTATCTGAGCTATGGAAATTTATAGAAGAGAATCGAACTAGAGCAAATCGGGCTTAGCGGCAGATCCACCCTAACTGACGTAGAGCCGAGGTAGTTACCCAGGCACTGACAAATTTCACCAGAATAGGCAACATATTCCAGGCACGCTGTCACCTCGACCTTCCACATTCATTGCATGATCCCAGCCTGACGTACTTTTGAAGTCAAGCAGATTGACTTGAATTTGGCTATCTCACCTTGCAGACAAAATCCACACCTTTCACGCGCACCGCCATGAGTACTCCCAGATACAAGCCCTTCATCATCAACAACCCCACCATCCACTCCATCCCCTCTGAGAGCTTCCTTAACCCTTTAATCGGCGGTTCCGTAACCTGGAAAACACTGATTTCCTCCCCCCAAACAAAAACCGATACCCTTACCGTAGGCATCGCAACATGCACATCTAAGACCTCAGCAGGATGTCGTGGGCACCTGAAGCCGCATCGACACAAGCAAGCCGAGGTATATTACGTCATACAAGGCAAAGGTGTCGTCACTATCGAGGGTGAGGCGCATGCGGTAGAGAAGGGGAGCATGGTTTGGATTCCTGGGGACGCAGAACATGAGACTAAGAATGTTGGAGAGGAGGAGTTAGTGTGGTTGTATGTGTTTGCAGCGGATGGGTTTGGCGAGGTGGTGTACCGGTTTGATGAGCTGGGAGCTGAGAGGAAGACGAGGGCGAAATTATAGGCGTTAACAGGGTTGTTTCTCTGAGATGCCAATGTACCGTAGCCATTGTATTTTTACGGAATATTGTCGGTATACCCGCCGGTGAAATGGGAAGGTATTTTAGACGCTGTCAATCGACTACCTGTAGATGTCGCGGAGCGCTAGTCTATGGTGCGCAAAGCAGGGGTTGAGATAAGAGTGAATGATGTATGGATCAAGAGAGTAGATTGTATTGTGCTATACTGCGAATCTTCTACGTGGCAAGGGCTAGCAGTGACGTCTAGGTCATCTACTAGCTTGCCGGTTGTAGGCTCAGATTCTCGGGTTCGTCTTATTTATGTTGGATGTGGCCATATACCACTACAGTTGAAAAGTGGGGTACAGTGTCTGTGCGCGTGCCGCCCTTGTTCGCGTGCCGCTCGATCTGCTCACACCAATCACCTACTTCAACGCGTGATACCTCAACGACCATGACTGGAATTAATGATGCGCTGCGGCAGATCGATAATTTGAAGCCCTGAGAAAAATTCTCCTACTCAAAAATTGCCGATAACTCGCGTTGCACGCGGTGGACGTTGGCGCGTCACCACCAAGGTCTGCAGGCTGATCGCGACACCAAGATACTCAACCAGCTCAAAGTATCGCCACAACAGGAGGATGAGCTCGTATCATACATCATTGGACTCACTGAGAGACACTCTCTAACTATGAGGGCCATGATCATAAATTTCATGCACTGATTAGCCAAAGTTGAGGTTTCTCAAACGTGGGTTACACGCTTTCTCCAGCGGCATCGCGACGTCCTTACCAATCGATATACCAACCCTATGCTGTCAGTATGACACGCGGCTAATTCCTACCCTAAATATCGATCATACTTTGACGTTGTTGAAAACAGTATTGAAAAGTACGATATTCTGCCCCAGAACAGGATCAATATGGATGAGAAAGGCTTTATGTTACTTCAGCAAACTTGACGAATCACCATACTATTTTATTGCGATGCTCCTACACCCATACTACAAGACTTCCTGCGAAAACGCTTGGCGTGATAAAGATAGTTGGCTAGATGTGGGCTACGCCGGCTTTCAGCGGATTTGGCGCAAGTACAAGCCGCAGCAGCAACCTTCACGGCGACCAAAGACTACCAATAGCTCCATAGACGACGCTATTGACGATGTAGTTAACGCAGAGTCTAGCAGCGGCGGTCGCGGTGATCTTGATGAGTATGAAAAGTGGCGAATGTACGAGCCTCGATGGACGCGAGAACACTACGACAGCGACAACTCTGAGTCTGCGGTGGAGTACTGGCTTAGAATGAGGCCGTTATATCCCAACTTGGCGCAGTTGGCACTCGATGTTATGACCATACCCGCCTCCAGCTGCGATTGTGAGCGTATGTTCAGTGAGCTTGGTGACCTGTTGGAACCTAAGCGCCGAAAAATTGGCTCCGAGTTGCTAGCGGCATTGCAATCATTGCGCCGCTGGCTAGCTGCAGGCTTTAAAGCACCTTCCGGTGCACAAACTGTGGTGTATACTGACGCTGAGATGGACTCTGAGTACCATTTGGAGAAATGGGGAGCGGTTACTGACTATGTAGAGTAAACGTTCTTAGATAATTAAAAAAAATAACCAAGTGTCAGCCTGGCACCTCAATTTACTCTTTACACAGTGAATTGGGTCTCACGTGACTTGTCGTCCGTGCTTACTTCCAGGTTGTGTATATATTCGCTCTACGTAGCTCACTCAATACAACAACCTTCTGCCTCCTTCATGTCTACCCTTTCACATATCTAACACCAGGTAAATCAAGTTAAGCAAGTCAAGTAGGCAAAAATCAGCTCTCAAATAAGTCAAGTCGGCTTCAGCCATCACAGTGACCAAGTCAAGTAAGTCAGAGTGGCCGTACTTGACTTGACTTGCTTATTGGCAACTCTGGCAGCCGGTAACTGCCTACTGTACGAGCCTCTGCATGCTGGATAAAGTGCTTCAGCGAGGCAAAACCAAGCTCGTTAGTAGTCCAGCCGTTCTTACTGACACCGATCCTTCAATCTTTTGGGTTGTCGTGATACCAGGCCTTGTCATGGTGCTTTGATTTCAGAATAAAGAAGGGTGGGATAGACCACCACCCCATAGCGTTGATACCAACAATTAGAGTTATCTACTCACGATCGCCAGGTTGCGCACCAATTGGCTTAAGACGTCTCTCAGAGGCAGTGACTACCTTGACTGATCCTCCAACGCCTATCTAGAAGCCAGTCTCGTCAAAGTTGTAGGTATCTTCGTTCAGAATTTCATACTTGGCTTTGACGTTACGTACAAGCTCAAACCAGGGACTGATAACAGCTAGATTGCTGCACGGAAATCTTTGATAGTACATCTGTCTAGTTATCTGAGATTTAGTCTCAGGCTTTCGGTATACAAGGTTCCTGGCCCATTTCCCCCAACCTGGTTATGGACTTTTTGCGAAAGACCTGCCTCAGCTAGGTTAGCGTGCGGAGATAGAGTTCTGACGATGATAACATCTTACTACCAGCGACTTACAGACAATCGAGTTACTGATCATATTTGAAGCCTTCTGAATGTTCTCAACCCCGTAAATTACATTATACCTGGACCTCAAGAGAGGCATCCACCATAAAGATCTCAACTGTGTGGCTCTATATAATGAGTTTAGATGGAGAGCAATGACGCATGGTCGCAAGTTACCCCCTCATGTTAGTGAGGTAGGTCTTTTGCAAACCATTGTATCACCACGAGCAGCTAGCTGTTGGTTGGCCATTTCCTGCATGTAGCTGAGCGTAGGGGCAAACCCTCGCGTTTCAAGCTTCCTGATATGCTGTGAAATAACCCATTCTTCATGCCTTAATAGCTTTGATGATTTGGCTGAGATATCGCGTCATGAAGGCTTTCCAGCGCGTCGTCTACGAAGGGGCTTTCCTGAATGTTGTATATACAGTACTAGGGAATTAGTCTGTTCGCACCAGCACGGACCTTTTCCGCAACACCAAACACGAGACCAACCCTCCTAACTTCAATCTCCTACT
>JALRMI010000715.1:0-10024 GCA_026120165.1 Leptosphaerulina australis
GAATACTCCATTGAACCGCGGCACACGTACAATATGGATGAGAAGGGCCTTGCAATCGGATTGGTGAATAGGAGCAAAAGAGTGTTTAGCAAGGCAACTCGGGATAGTAAAGGCAGACGCCAGAGCATGCAGGATGGCAATAGGGAGTGGGTAACGACACTCGCAGCGATCTGCGCTGATGGTTCAACACCGTCGCCAGGTATCATCTTCACAGGCAAGCCCAACAGCCTACAACAGCCCTGGTTGGAGAAATTGGACGTAGGAAAAGACTCAGTATTTGTAACGGCAACGCCCTATGGCTGGTCCAATGACGAGGTTGGCCTTGCCTGGCTTGAACAGGTGTCTGAGCGGGAGATCGCGAGTAAAGCTCGCGGTTCCTGACGCTTACTTATACTCGACGGCCACAGCTCTCACATAACAATGGCCTTTATTGACTATTGTAGTCGACAAAAAATTCTCCTACTTATCTACCCGCCGCACAGCACGCAAACACTGCAGCCGCTGGATGTTGGCTGCTTTTCACCTTTTGGCAACAACTACTCAAAAGAAGTGACCAAATAATTACACCAAACCCAGGCCTTAGAAGGCATTAAGAAGCGTCACTTCTACAAGCTTTTTCGCGAAGCCTGGCGCCAAACGTTCTCCTCCAAGCTCGTGCTAAACTCGTTCAAAGCCACAGGTATTTCACCACTCCACGCGGCCATTATACTCAAGAAGTTTGAGAACAAGGCGAGCGAGCGGCTGCGCACTCCATCACCGTTACTCGGTGCCAATAGGCTTGAGATCGAACAGTTTTGTAAGGCAATAGTGAAGGATCCCTCAAGTTATGAGGCAAGGAAGCTGGTGCGCACGTTCAACTACTTAGCAGCTCGCAACGCCCTCCTTCAGGCAGAAAATGAAAGCCTCCGCGCCCAAACTGACACTAAGAAGGCCTCTCGGAAACACCGGCAAGCTCTGTCGTTGCAGGCTTCCAAGACGTATACTTCTACTGCGATGTTCTGGTCTCCAACAAAGGTGGTCGAAGCCCAGCATCAACTGCGTCTCAATAGTCACGCCCAGGCTGAGGAGACTGCTGCAAGGCTTCGCAAGAAGCACGAGAAGGCTGAAAAGAAGGCACAAGATGAGCGGGAGAAGGAGCAGAAGCGTGAGCGGCGAGAGAGAGAGAAGGTGGAGAAGGCCGAGAGGAAGGCTGTTGAACAGGCTGAGAAACAACGAAAGAAACAGGAGCGAGACGCACTCAAATCTATCCAGGTATCCCAAACAGGGAAGCGTAAGGCCTTATATAAGGCTCCTACAGAGCCGGCAGCCAAAAAACAGCGAGCGCGTGGTGCTGCTCGCGTTGAAATTGGGGCGTCATCTTCCCCAACCCCTCTACTAATTACCCCTCGCAGCGGCCGCACCACACGCTCAAATAAGAAAAGGGAACCAGGCAAGCATCATGAACCTCAGTAGATTTCTACAACAGAATTTCAGGCGATAATTACTATTGTGTGTGGCTCTATAACCTCATTCTGGGGATTGCAGCTGGTGGTTTTCGCGTGCACGACATGAAACCGTGCATGAGGTGCATGGACACTGTACGCCATAGGGACGGCAATCACCACCCGTGAAAACTTCCCAACTAAACACAATACGTCAACTCGTTACCAGCACCCAGCTTCTACTGTGACTGTTGCCAATCAATCTCAGCAATAGTGTTCTTATTCTCTACTTATGCTTCAGCTGTAATACGGCCTCTAAACTACATACATAGAATTAGATTTGCCATTGGCAGTTATCGCAAGCTATGTCTCTCATTGCACAGAAACAGGAAGACTTGGATGACCTGGAGCAGCTGGGTTTTTGTTCAATTTTTTAAGACCATAGTTGATCGCCGCGGCGATATCCTGGTTGTTCTTCTCCAGGAACATGAAGTGCGCATTGCCCTTAATACCAATGTCGGCAAGCTTAACCCACTGGAAGTTGGTGAGACCCATCTGCTTGAAGTACTCAACGAAGCAGTGGTCGTACGTGATATGCGGACTGGCCTCGCCTGTGATCATGATGTAAGGTACTTTGCTGAGCTGGGTGAGTTTATGGATGGTGCCAGTCTGGAGAATGCACGAGCGCTTGGCAGGGTCGTCTGGTCCAACCTCAGCGGTGGTAATGGTCGAGCAGTCCGTTACTGGTGGATCGAATTGCAGCGGTGTGTATGTGAGTCCACAAGGCCGAGCAGCGGTACGACCGACCCCAGCAACGGTGGTGTTTCCGACCAGAGAAGTAAACGGGATGTTGCCAGGCTCAATGTTGATGTTGGCACGCAGCAGATCAGGGCATGCGTCTGACCAGATGGCTGTATAAGTGCAACCGGCAGAATGGCAGACTGTGTATGACTGGCCAATCATGCTGAGAAGCTGACATCCAGATGTGCGCATAGTGTTCTCCACGTTCACACTAGATGAAGAGATAGGAATGTTGGCGGCAGTGAAAGCGTCAAAAACGGAATCTCCACGAGATCCGTTGCCGGGCCATTGTGTGTGTACATTTGCCTGTGGGTACTGGTCGAAGTTTTCCGGGGCTGTGAAGCCTTGCTCATTTATGATATCTGTAGAACCAATGCGTAGAGGGTACTTGGAGAGAAGCTGTTGGCCACTTCGGCCGTTGGCAGCAATATCAACAATATAAACCTGGTAGCCTTGGTCAAGGTAATAGGAAGCCCACCCTTTGCGATTGTCTGGCGTATTCAGCCATTCTGCGCCTGTGTTGACACCCGCCGAGACGAAGACCATCGGGTAAGGTTTATTGACTTTTTTGACGGGCGTCAGCTTCTCGACATAGAGTTGGTCGCTCCATATCTGCTGGCCCGGGATGCCGGAGTCGACATAGCCACCACCAATGTAGAAGAAGTCGCGCTGGTACGCAGATTCTTGGCTGCTACATTTTGGGCTGATACCTTTGACACCAGTGCAGTCGCCTGTTGGTGGACCAGACTTTGATGGAGTGAGGTTTGCGTTGTCCATGTCATCTTGTGCTGAAGTCAGGAAGGGCAATGCTCCCAACAGCAGACCTGAGAGAATGGCACGTGAATACATGGCCAAGTGAAAACGAGGACGACTGAAACGAATGGACCCCCAGTAACAACAAAGGAGTGAAGTTGGCTCCTGATAGAGTAGCTGATAAAAGAAGGGGAGCAAAAGGTCGGGCCTATATTTCTTTTTTTCCTCGCGTCCTCTGCATATCCTTCTATACCTATATGATTCTAAGAGGGGTTTGCGCGACTAGGTCGGCAGCCTGCATCCGCTTCTAGCTTGAAGGACGCGCTCCCATTCTAAAGTCTTGCGCCATTGGCTCTAGTCATCCAGATTTACGGTAGGATTGGTCCAAAATTAATTCTGCGAATCCTTAGAAACGCCCTTCGTTCGCTTCCATGGGCTCCTGAGAGATGCGGACATTAGTTACTATAAACGGCCTAGTGGAGCAGTTGCCTGCTACCTTTCTGATCATCCGGTCCTAGAAACGGCGCGTCTAGTGTAGGGTTAGGGGAGGTAGGAATAGGAGTGAAGAATGGTTCCAAATGTGGCTGACAGAGCGTGTTATAGATGTAGTATAATAGTACCGAGGGGGATGTCTTGAGTAAGGATCTGGGATGTCCCATGTAACGTCTGCAAAATAGAGAGCGATCAGTGTCCTTGCCCCACATTTACGCAGCTCCGGCGCACAGGCACAGGCCACCAACATCGTTCCGTCCCGTCTTCAAGAACTGGCTTTTTCGTATACTTCATTATGGGCATGGACAAATACCCACATGCCAGCACCCAAGTTGCAGAGTTCTGAAGGAGCCGCCTTCTGCGCGCTTAGGATGCCTTGAACGTCAGATGAAGATGAGCTCCTGTTGATAGAGCGTCGTTTCTTCGACTCCATACCCTACACGGAGTGTCGAGATAACGCGCCACTCACGCTCGCCCCTCGTCGGACATGCTAACGGACATCCTAATAAGTAGGTAACTGCCATCCCAATAGGAATTTAAGGGGACACTCTTTTTGTGGGTCTTATCTCGGCCATAAGTCTCGGTCCGAATTTGAAAATTGACACTTTTCAGGCTGCTTTTACTTCCTTTTGTGAGTGGCAATCCCAAATATTCTTAATACCAAATAATTAATTTAGGATAATCAGAGTTTCTCAGTAACAGTGGCTACCCAACAAGGTTGCTACCAGACATCAGGAGATCCTCCTCGTAGAAGTGAGTGGCTTTGTGCAGGGCGGTGATTGGGTGGAAAGGAGATGTCAGTTACCTTCTTGGTTTGGTTGGTTTGGTTTGGTTTTCATTTCAACGTCTACTGAAACCAGTTACCTTCTTATTGGTGTGCCGTTAGCACTTCCCGCTCCTCGTATGCAATACAACCCTGCCCGTACCCTACCGGTGGGATGTGGCTGCATTCTTCAAACAGGGCGATGGACTGAACGTGGCCTTGAGAACAGCCAAATCCAAATCCTCCGATTGAAGTTTTGTCCTGTCGATCTCCCTCGGAATTGCCTCAAATCTATGTGCTGTCTCTCCGTACACTATCGTCAGGCCGGGTCAGCATAACCATAGCATAATGGTATCTGCTTATTTCAATACACCGCCGGCTAACGAACTCGACGAACAGATCGCTGCAGGATTATTGTTGCTGACTGGCCTTACTCCTAATATCAAAGATCCCAAACATGGAGTCACAATTCCACCTTTCCGTCCAACAGAAAACTACCACTTTGAGACCAAAGGTCCAGCCGTCATAGTTGCGCTCTCAGTGTGTATGGTCGTTTTGACACTTGTCACCTGCCTAAGGTTGGGCATTCGATTATTCGTCCATGGGGTCCGTTTCGGTGCCGATGACTGGCTCATCATCCCAGCGTATCTCCTCTCCATGGCGTACCCAGCGCTTCAAATTGCTATGGTTCAGTACGGGGGGGCTGGGAAGCACTTCTACGATATCACTTATCAAGAGTATTTCTATTACAAATATGTGAGCGAGGACGATCCCGATGATCCATCGTCATGTATAACTAATGTTGATATGTAGCTCGCACCGTCAGCCGCGACTGTGTTCTACGTCTATGTGGGACTTGTCAAGATGAGCATTGCATTGTTCAACATTCGACTGACAACTCTTACGACACGGTTCTGGAAGAATACTAACTGGGCATTTTTCGTCATATGTACAGCCTATACCTTTGCAGCGCTGTTTCTGAACGTCTTCAAATGCAACCCTCAGTACGCGAGTTTCAACTTGCTTCGGATCGCCGAGTCTGGCAAGGTGCCGAAGTGTCTGCCCGTCAATTCCATGAACAGCATCCTTCGCTTGAATCTCGCTCTGGACTTCACCGCTCTCGCCATCCCGGTCATTGTGCTATGGAAAGTTCAATTGAGCTGGAAGAAGAAGGCTCGCATTTTTGGCCTGCTGTCCATCGGTCTGATTGCTTGCATCGCTTCAGTAATGACCCTCGTCTCGCAGTATACCCTGGAGAAGGATCCACTGTGGAACTACACGACTCTGCTGGCATGGATCATGGTCGAGCTGGTCGTCAGCCTCGTCGCAGCTTGTGCTCCTACCCTTGCCTATCTTCTTCCACGCTCCGTGTTCTCGAAGCATTATGTATCCAACAGCGCTAGCAAACTGACAGGCTATAAGGCAGACACTGGCTTCAGCTCGCGACTGTCAAGGAACGACTACGTTTTGCGGGCACGTCCCGTGAATGGAAATGATGGAGATAGCGAAGAGGAACGTCACAT
The DNA here is from genome assembly GCA_026120165.1 of Leptosphaerulina australis. Taxonomy (NCBI): domain Eukaryota; kingdom Fungi; phylum Ascomycota; class Dothideomycetes; order Pleosporales; family Didymellaceae; genus Leptosphaerulina; species Leptosphaerulina australis. Next base: position 5,754 of record JALRMI010000715.1, read on the forward strand.
CATCGTAAGGGAGGATATCAAGATGGAGTGGCATGGTAACGGATGCAGCAATGCTCACGGTTCGCAAGTGAACGATCATTCGGGCGATGATGGCAGCCTAACAAGCTGGCGTGGTGATTATAGAGGAAAGAATGGCGCTGTGGTCTATGACGGCCGCCAGCACCAAGAGAGCACGAGAGCTTGGGTGAGCACGGACACGTCAGGCCGGAATGGTCCTAGTTGCGGGACCCGCCCGGGACATGCGACATGAAGGATGTGTAGCATTTTTGAGCAGTCTAAGTTTATGCCCGTCTATCAGTGTAGTGAACGACGGTCTGATTACAAATTTGATTCGCACCCCTGTAATAGCGCATCATCGATATCGTTCTCATGAAGTCATAAGCTTAAGCATTTGATGATCGCATTGACTTTGTACAGACACAGATCAAGATGTAGGCATTGTTTTAGACTACAGTCACTTGAAAGCATTAGAACAAGCGTTTCGGAATTTCTAAAGCATAACACAATCTCCTGACCTAATTCTACTGCTATCGCCAGGACACTTCCTGTCTGCAAGCTCTCCATACCTTGAACCTCAGGACTTGATGTCTCATTCACATTTTACCTAGCATAAAGCTCATGGTCTGTGGGGAGTATATCTCCTGCATCTTCCTAAACACTATATTGAAATCTTTTGGTTGTCCCAACTCCGCCGCCTGCATCTCAGATACATTATCGACAAGTTCTAATTGACGGTTGAGGTCGATTAAAGGCGTTGTAGTTGGACGTTGGGCGTTCTTGGACGCGACAACAGCACTTGATGATGCTCTGTGCATTCGATGTGGCTGCGGGAACTCTTACAGCGACATTAGACGCCGTTGTGCATCGATAGCAGTGGCAGTGTCTTCCAGATCCCCCCTATTATCTCTAGGAGTGGGGTTGGCGTAATGGGGTCTATGAGCGGGCAATCGTGAATTTGACGACAATTTTGATCCCGGGTTACAACATCGGTCTGATGCATAGTAAAGAGGATGAATAGGACAAATCAGTTTTTTCCCGACGCTCTGCAGGCCCGATACAATGTTGGAATTGGTTCCGGCGAATTTAGTTGGAGCATGGGGCTGTGCCTTTGATTCCAGTACGGACGCTTGTTCGAATCATTATAGTCACTGACCTTCTCTGTTACATTTCATTTGAGTCTGCAACATTCTATCGTTTCATCGGCTTGCTGGCTATGATACTTGAGAAACTCAGCATATCTTGGCCGCTATACATCGGCCACTGCCTTCGCCGCTTATTTCGAAGTTGCAAGCCCTCAATGGGATGATCCTGACTGCTGCTCGGAAGCACATGTATCACACGGCTGGATGAGAGTGTCACGAACATGAAGAAGATGAGGAAATAGATGCATTGTTAGCTAGCAGTCATGTCAACAAACAAGTATACTTACGAATCTTCTCGTTGCTGTCAGCAAGTCTTCAAGTCTATCGATTCAAGTCTTGCACATATAATTTGACTGGCAAACCAAGTCTTAGAGGTGGACTTGACTTGAAAACTTGAAAGACTTGATACTTTTGTATAGCGGCGGAGTCTAATAGATGTAAAGTCGCTGGTATTGTACGAAGGAGTTAGTATTTACTGACCGACCAGCTGGCGTATAGGCAACCACATATTGTTGTTGTCGCAGGCCAAGGGCTGCCAGATCCGAACCTTGTTAGCTAGCTTGCCATGTGACGCCATGGACAAGAGTTCAGCTGAGGTGCTACAATGCCCGATTTTAGTTCCGTCCAACTTCGGTTCAAACCACCTCGCCGACTTTGCCTCCTTGATTCTAATCCTACCCTAACACTTTCAAATGCAGACCGAATTTGAAGATTAATATCTTAAATTGTTCGCAGAATATCAATATTTCGTCTGGTAGCCATGCGCTTTCTCCACTGCAGCTGGACGACGAGGCATACTGTAGATAAGCTTGCGAATGAGTGAATCTGGTATGGTCAACCATACCTCTTTTAATACCTCACAGAACTATTCCCAATCCTCCTGAGCCTCACCTATCGTGCTGAAATTGGGGTAGGTCTTATGCATAGCTCTTTTCAAATCCCACCACATGTGTTCAATAGAGTTGAGGTCTGGTGAATAGGGGGGGTGTTCGATCACCTAGATCCCGTGACGCTCTAAATACTCCCTGGTCATTCTGGACGTATGAACACGAGCATTATCTTGCATGAACCGCTCGCCTGGACGGTAATATGACAGGATCGTATAATCTTGGGTCGGTGAACAGTTCTGAAGTGTTGGATATCCATTTCTTCCAGTGCCGAGCGTAAAGTAGTGGCGGAAACAGTGGGTAGGTTGGAATCATCAAGCCAATGCCCCAGCTCATGCTGCATCTGCCGGTATTCTATTTTTGGCTTCTGTCTGGCTAGGCGAAAAAGATGTCGCTTTTCTCTACGAGACAGTTTAGGCGGCTGGCCAGATCTAGTTCTTGATTGATTTGAGTTGGTGGACTGAAATCGTATTGTTCGGTTGATGGTGCGCTGGGAACACCTGAATTCTTCCGCCAACTCTCGGCTCCCAATACCCGCCTCATGCTTTGAGATAATACTATCCCGCTGACTAACTGATAATTCACCCCCTGCGACACGATTCGCTGAAGTTTGGGCAGCAAAAGAGCTCATATTGTTGCATTGATGGTGATGGTTGTATGGCGAGCTGGTTGCGCGTTTGGATTCTGGTGTTCAGAGTCCGGGCGCTTGGACCAAACTAAACCCCTAGTACTGTAGATTCACCTCATATAGATGTTGAACATGACATGTGCTGGCATTCATGGTTAGTATAGTTGTCTTTCCCGGCCTGACACAATCCTAATTAGCACTTCTCAAAAGGGAAGCCCATCCTCCATCTCCTATTGGCCTGGTCTGCCAAGACAGGTCTGGTGTGCACTGCAACTTTTTGCTGCAAGTTACACCGGACAGGACGGCGTTTTTTACACCGGACCATGCGCCACAGGGGAGTGAATTGGTTGAATGGATTAGGGATGGATTAGGGAAGAACAGCTTCCACGAGTGGCGATACCTGTGTTTACATACTATATAGCACGGCTGGATGAGAGTGTCACGAACGTGAAGAAGATGAGGAAAAGGTGTATTGTATCTAGCATCTCAGCTGAACTCTTATCCATGCCGTCACATGGCAAGCTAGCTAACAAGGTTCGGATCTGGCAGCCCTTGGCCTGCGACATGTGATCTGTGCGACCTGCACCTTGATGGAGGAGGGGGGGAAGGAAAAGATGGCAGCGATCACGGTCACAACCGTGTATCGACTTATGCAAGGATCACGATCACAATCGTGTATCCGGAAGAGTAATGATAGTGGTTCTCTGTCACTGCTCCCACGTGGTACGGGCTAGCATCAACGTCTGGTTGTGCTAGCTAGTATACCGGTGTAGGTTAATCAGTTCATGAGGTTTGTTCTATTGATGTTGGTTGTGGCTATCTACTTATGCATCGCTTGCATCGGACCGCGCTATGCCCAATGCGGCCACGAAGAGAGATCGCCACATGTCTTCCATCAAAGAGATCACGTGCCGATCTCTCCCTTTCTTGTCTGGACATACTCACATCTATATTCATTTACCCCACCTTCTAACCGTAGTGCGAGGGACTGTAAATGATTTACATATCTGCCTTTTACTGTCTGGATTCTTTTCATTGGCAGCCTGAATAGCAAGAAATAGTGTGCCTTCGTTATAGGTTGGCTGCGCGTCACGTTGTGATGGCATTGAGGTTGTAGTGACGTAAGGGTCGTGGAGTTGGTAACTGGCGCGCTCGGTGGTGACCCACATTATAGCTATCAAGACACCAAAATTCAGATCTCTATCACCCACGTACATGTACGGAGTCCTCCCAACATTGGCAGAAGATTGCTTACTGGCCCACCGTACATAAGCTGGTCACAGCTTCCACCACTGATATTTATCTGTCACATTTTGTAAAAGGACATCAATCGTATGTGCAATATGAATCCATATTTTGCTGTAAATCTTTGTGCCATATACGATCCACTATATTCTTTCAAAAAAAGATACGTTGGGGTCACAAAATCTTAGATACCCCCAACCGCGCTACGGTGGCTCAAACTGTGGCGCATGCTTCCCGAAGCTTCACCAGCGCGCATACTCGCCTACTGGCTAAGTCAAGGGGGGTGGTTTCCGACACCGGGTGGCTTCCGACACCCCGCAAAATCTCGCCGATGCCACCACTTGGGTTGCGAGTATGCTCATAACTTTA
>JALRMI010000716.1:0-10022 GCA_026120165.1 Leptosphaerulina australis
TTGCCAACGCACTAGAACGTGAAGAGATAATGGAGTATGAACAGGTAGATGGACTGTCAGAGTGGTAATATGGGGCTACCAGTCTATCCCAGCCTTGTCTCTCTTCCCTAATTCTTTCGATCTCCCCGAACAGGGGCAAGAATGGCAGCAAAGGCGGTCGAATGGAGAGGATACAACTACAGTACCTGCCCTGAACAGGGGCTGTAGGTAAGGCACACGAAAGGTTTTCTCATAGAGTTTTCATTATAGGCAAGAGTCTGCGTGGCCACATAGGCACAAAACAGACGGTAAATAGAGCAAATAATAATAAAATATTTTCTTCTCGAATTAGAAATCTGAGGTAATCTAGCGGCAAGACTGATCGAACGAGCAACCACAACCAGGTTTCAATACATGCTGAGAACGAGCAGCAGAGACAAATTGAGAGTGATCTTTAATCTAACCACTAAGAAGACTTGAGTTAATACTTATGAAACATTTCATGTTGACAGTTTTGACTACACAATGCACAACTCTCACCACTCAGCCCCAACCAAGAAGGGGGGGGGGGGGGGGAGGAACGGGTTCTGAAATTTTATCAATGTCTTAAGGGGACAGAATTCCTTGCGTTCTCCATTCTCTGAAATGTACGCACAGTATAAGTACTGCTGTTGGTCTACATCCTCTGCACTTGTTATAAGTCTTGACGAACATTGGTGATCAGCGACACATCGAAGCGACGCGAGCCGTGCTGTGCTATTAGGCTCACCCGAGGAGTCCATGAGGTCACCCTAACGCGCAAGAGGCGGCAAATGCGCAGAGTGGAAATAATTGGACATGGCAGCTGTCAGAAACATACCACTAGCCCGTAACCTCCAACTCTAGCAACACGGCACACTCCAGTACGTGTCGCAGCCAAAGATACTCTACTATCTCAGGGTGTTCTTTTTAAAAACTGTCGAGGAGGGTGAGTTATACGCACTTCATCTCGTTGTCCCAGTCTAAAAGGACTTCTAGACCTATGCGCTCAGTCTTCTTTACCCTTGGGTACAGGGAGCGCAGGTGATGAAATGATATGATCAGCTTTGTCACAGCGAGAAGGTTAAGTATCAGAGCTTCTGTTCCCAACACATGCAAAATCAGCCAAGTGCATGGTGGTTAAAACTGTGAGACGATAATATATGAGAAATCATGAAACAGCGGCTTCTCAATGAAATAAATTGCCAGCAAACCACACAAAGAAACGACGGTAAAAGCAATGTGCTCGATACTAGCGCAGTGTTGGAGGACTTGTGATGGCTATTCGCATGGTCCATAGGTTAATCGTTTAACACACGCAATGTTCACACCCGCATGTGCTGGCGTGGCTTTGGAATTTGGTGTCTCAATTTGAAGATGGTTGGAGATGTTTCTGACTGCCGAGTCCGCCAATGCAACTAATGTTGCTCTACCACACGTACTTTTAGGCCCCGTAGCATACTACCAAGTACAACAAGTCTGGCTATGCCGTATGCAAGTAAGATACCCGAGGGATATTGAGATGTTGTGTACGTGAACACTTCTACGTTACTCGCTTAAGACCATGATCTGACTTTTATCGACAGAGGAGCAACATGCTAGTGGCAGATCTATCTGCACCAGGATTATATGGCTTCACGGTTGTGATGTGATACGAATTTGACGTGTGATGGAAAAGATACACGAGCGACTTAGGCAAAGTGACGTTCAGCAAAAGCCACGACGTGTCGTGATCGAGCGTTCGGCCACCCCACAAGCCGAAAATTGTATGGCTGAGCGTAACATGTTGACAGATGCCTTGCTCGTGTATGCACGAGCCGATAGTTTTTCGTCAGTCGCCTCGGCCTTTGTCGGAGAGGTTTGACTGGAATGCATGGTGACTGGCAGGACGGCTGTCATTCAGTGCCGAACCATGGGATAGGATTAGTTCAGCGATTGAGCATCTAGAACCATGTTCCACGACCTTGTCTTTTCTCATCGGCGACGAGTATCCGGTCAAATGTCGCCATGGTCGCTTTTACCCCGCCCAGAGCGCTTCAACGGTACCGTAGAGAGATGTTGACGTTTTCTAGTCGGCAGCACCTCAACCTAGCTCGCTCTGTAGTAAGAGAGTGCGCGGCTTGGAGGCGGGTGAGCACACCAGAGCATGCACAACGACGCAATAAAAGAAATCTCTGTCTCTGCCCAACATGACGGTAGAATGCTCTTCTGCAGCCACGATAGGTCGGATGTGGAGATGGATAGCTATCGGTATCGATAAGTGGACGTGCCCTGCCGCGCGGAAAGCAACCGCACCCAGTAGGAAACGTCCAACTTGCAGCGGACCCGTAAATAATTTTCTGCGCATGGTGAGCGCTTTTGGTGATGCGATCAAGAGAGTCCAGAAAGCTGTGGGGATGCGGAACAGTGGGTTGAGTCGAAGCGCGGACGAGTCGCAGTGAGACGACCGGTCACAGTGTTGTCACATTGACGCTCGACTCGATGCCCTACAAGCGCTACGTTGCGAATCGGCGCACAACAGGTTTTGGCAGTCGCTGGCCGTAGTGGAGCGATGAGAGGACCAATTGGGCGCCTGGTAAAGCAGATTCTGAGTGCCCACGGCTCCACGCAGTCTGAGTGGCGGACCAACTTTGACAGTATGTTGCTCTGGACTTATGCCATCACTCACCCACTAGAGGGACTGCCATTTTCATGTGTTCGCCCCTTGATTTGTGGTGATGGTTGCATTTGCACCTGGGAAGACGGGGGCTGAGGTGCACATTTCCAGTTTCTGGCGCATTCCCGTGCGTTTCGCTCAGCTCACTGCCATTCCCCTGGCAAAGCAAGCCGCGAAAACGAGCGTTCCTGAAGATCAATGCAGCGCCTCGCAGCGATTCGTCGGCTCTCGGCCGGCAGCATGGCCCCTTGCGGAAATGTGAGACAGGTCAGCTTGTGCGGTACCTGAGAGCTTGACCATTTCGAGTAGTGGGCTTAGATTTGTCTGTCAGCACAGTGAAAAGGAAAATAGTCTCCGTTAAAGTTCTTGCCTTTGCACAACAGTGGTTGAAAAAATCGTGATTTGAAAAATTGCTCCAGGGTCTTCTGACATGTGCCAACTGCCGTCCGTAGGGTAGCGGGTGTGCAAGTAGACTCGAACGCAACCGTGGGTGACGACGCCAGCGCTGCTGTTGAGTTCTGACCAAGGTAGCGCCGTTCCCTCAAAGGCAGCCGGGCCGAAGGCGTGGGTGCATCGCAGCCACGTTGAACGGGGCGCCCAGTGTGTGATGCTAGGCGACAAGGGTAAATGCGAGCGGAGGATGCGAGCGCGGCGTTGTGCGTCGCCAGGGGTCGGAGACGCTAGGCACGCTAGTCCGCAAGCTGCTCTTACGCTCCACTACGTGGTTCAATTCTCTCTTTCTCCACCACCCAACACTATCTTTTGTTGTTTATAACCTTGCGCTCCTCCTGCTCTATTCACTCTTTACAGGCTTGAGGTCTTGCACTTGTCCACTTTCATTTTCCAGCCATATACACTCCTTCACAGAGATCTAGCATCTCTACCAGTCTTTACGACACATACATCAGACTCTGCACCTCGAACTGCTAGCCGGTTCACCGACAACAGACTCATTCCCTACCAACATCTGCTATCAGCAAAACAAGCTTAACCAGCAAATTCATTATCGAAAACATGAGGTCCTCTCAGATTCTCGCTTCCGTCCTTTTCGGATCTTTGGCCGCTGCTGTGCCCTTCAAGCGCGATCTCGTCACTAAGACTGAGGTCGTGTTCGAGACAGTCTACGTCACCACCACCGTTTGGGATGAGACCTCTGTAGCTGAGGCCACCACCACATCTGGTGGCTACCTCTATGAGCAGCCCTCCAGCTCGGCTGAGGCTGAGACCACCTCTGCCGCCATCTCAACTCCTGCCTACACTCCATCTGCTGTTCAGGAGCCTTCAAGCGTCTACACTCCTCCTGTCCAGACCCCTGCGCCTTCCTCCGCAGCGGTAGTTGTCTCTTCCGCCGCTCCTGCCCCTGAGCCTATCGAGACCTCTGCTCCTGCTGTGCCAACCACTACTGAGGCCGCTTACACTCCTGCTCCTGTTTCCTCTGCTCCCGTTGCCAGCAGCGCTGCCCCTGTTGCTGCTCCTGTTACTCAGGAACAGTCCACTGGTTCCACCTCTTCCACTACCGGCGAGACTTTCGAGGGTGACCTGACCATCAACCCCCTCAACGGTGGTCTCGGTGCTTGCGGCAAGCCTCTGTACCCCACTGATTTTGTTGTTGCCCTCGCTGCACCCGCCTGGGGAGCCTCTACCTATGATAGCCAGACTGGTGAGGCTACTAACCCATGGTGCGGAAAGAAGATCGTCATCGATTACAATGGCAAGAAGGTTGATGCGACTATCATGGACTTGTGCCCTGGCTGCAAGGGCCATGACATTGATCTCTCTGACGCCGCCTGGGCTGCCATTGGCATGACCGAGTGGACCCGCGTCAAGGGCAGCTGGTCCCTGGCCGAGTAAGGGCCAACCCCAACACCTCCTTTGCCAGCCTTTAGCACAGCTAGCCAATGTAGCAAGACTACATCATGATCAATATACCCAAGATTTCGCTAGCGCAGGCTGGTCAGCGCTTTGCACGACACGTTACGATATGCCTTTTCATGTTTTGCATCAAGCGGATCAATCATCCGGAGTCCAGAAAAAGATAACCAGTGAGGTTTGGTTCTGGTTCGCTCAGAACGTTGCTTCTGCCACTTAGATCCATGACGTAAATGGGGATTTGCTGGTCGTTAGAAGTTGACAGTTCTTTGACATATTCTTGTCTCTCCTTGACGACATTCATTTTTCTTCATGTATATACATTTATCTAGGGCTGGTGTGTGGATCGGACAACCACACACCTTGGACATTGACATCTAGAGGCGACTTCAATCGTTTGATCTTTGAAAATGAAAATTTACACAACCATATCCCATCATTCCCCCATTTGCAACAATACTGTGTAGCTATGAGTTGCATTCATTCAAACCGGCCCATTGACAGCTATTTTCGCACACCCAAGGATTGTGATCGTCGACTTTACTTCCAAGCTTGTGGCAGTGCTCGCACGCTCCATGGCCCACATTCCTCGTTCAGCCGCAGCACCGCTTCCATGCACCCGATCCCCATTGTCAAAGCGCTCGTTGACGGGGCACCGACTCACGGGCTTTTTATGTGAAAGCTGAGCATAGGGTATCACGTCACTTTCCCCACTGTGTTACGCGGACTGGTTGAGTTGTATGAGAATCAATGAATCACACTTCACTGATCAAGGAATTCTCTGCATTCTGCTCAATTCCAGTAATTTCATAGCTGAAAGTTGTTGTGCTCCCTTTGTTTGTGGTTTGTGTTTCGGGCGCTTAGATGCATCAACGACCCTTAGTTTCATGTTCAACAAGGTTGGCAAGGATTCTGACTCTTTCAGTCTGGACAATTAATTAGCTCATTGTTTGCCAATCCGACAATGGCCCAGAAGCTCTGTCCTGCAATGGCTTGAGTTCGAAACAGCCTAGACGAACACGTCTGTGGCGCAGTGTGAAACTGTGCTGTGAATGTTTAAAGTCACGTGCCTGTGCTTGTGCTTCACGAGATCAAACGCGACGCCCTACCGAAAGCCTGGTCTGGCAGTGGACAACCGTATGAATTCATATCGTTTCCGCTACTCTCCTCCCTGACTGGGAGTTCTTGTCAGCCGGAGATTGTTTCCCAAGCATTCGATCTCATGCATATAGATTAGACCCGGCGCTTCTGTTGCAATACAGTACAATCGACAAGACTAGCCGCGCGAAACAGCAAGTTCCGTTTGCTGTCTCTTTTGATGTCGTTATTTGTCTATTTGTGAGAAATGTAAGGAAACCGTGTTGCATGATGCACGTCCTCATCCATTCCAGTATAGAAGGTCCTTCTCATAGCAGGAAGAGCATCAAAGCACAACACATGATGCACTTGACGCCCTTAATGCCCCTGCCTCAATAACCGCCACAATCTCATATGCTGTCCAAACCATAATCTTGTCGTGGATATCCGCATTGAAAAATGTTCTAAGCCTTACTGTTGCATCGATCACCATGTTCTCAGGGGGTTGTTTACTTCCAAATAGATGTTCTTGTATACCCAATGAATATCTTGCTGCGCCAGTCTGCCAACACACCGGCACTGATGAGGACATCATCATCCTTTGGCCACTCAAAACTCACGGCACAAACTGTAGTGTGTTCTGACCGAGTGAGCTTCGGACCGCTTCATACATGCTGCCCGCAGGATCTGATCAGCCAGCCAACCAATCTATGTGCACTGTCTTATTGACAGGAGTAATTGGTCAACAATCAAGCTTGTGTGATGATATTGTGATGATATTGTGATATGACTAAGATAAGCACGCTCAAAGGAGTAGAAGGCTGATGGGTTGCTTCTCAAGCGGCTGTTACAGCAAAATGTTAGAACCTTGAGTTGTTCAGAAGTGTAAGTACTCTGCCCTTCAAAGATTGATGGTGCGTACCTTCACACACATATGCTCTCCTAACATCTGGCTGATGTTCTAGATATGAAACTTTTGATCATCGTTCTGTCAGCTCTTAGCGCTGCAGTCTTTGCAGCACCGGTACTTGCCATTGGTAAAAAATACTCAAGTGCTACTTCGCACATGGTATGGCTGACGCTTCTGCAGCTGAAGACGCCGCCCCCGCCCCATGCCAAATCCGTAAGAGGAAATGAAGAAGTCGCGTCCTTGGGGATGAGAAGGCTTATCGTTTTCCAAATGGAGATTGTTGCTTGCTTGAGGCATGGCTGACTGCGTCAGGTCATCAGACTGTAAAAATCGATGGGAACATTGATATTGGATTGGACCAGTCATATTCTTCGATCTAGATTCCAGTATCTGAGTGATGCAGTGAGCCGAGGCCCGGATGCAGTGTCCTTGGTGAACCTGTGAATGCTCATATCATGTAGGTTCAAGTGGTTCGAGGGACAGGACTAGCAAACCACTACGACACAAGTGACGCTGATATGAGGATATGAACGGACCGAGTCTTTACCCACACCTCATTCACCTTGGCGCCTGGCAGAGCCGTAATCGTTGGGCTATTGATTATATGGATAATATTTTTATTGGGCTGGGCGTCTGTACGTGAAACTTGCATCGCCTATTGTCTAATGTTTGGTAGGAGGCTCGGACAACCAAGCTTTTACCTCCCCTGACTATGCGATGCCAGACTCTGATACCATACAGTTTTGATAGACAGACTATGACTGCAAGGAGCTCTAGAATCGGGACGCTTGAGTGCTATGGGAATCTCAGGGGTTATGTGACAGGCTGGGCGCCGCTGTCACATATGTGCAGAGCTGTTCTCGCGCGAGATTAGGTTGTTATACAGACTTGCTTACGTTGATCAATCACGGTGAGGGTTTCAACTGTCCTTCTTGCCTCTGCTCTTGTAGGAGCTGCCATGCCACTTCCCACGTCCACCACTGGCGCGGCAGCCACACCTGGAGCTGAATGAGACTACGATAGGTGAGATGTTACCAGAGCTGGTGCCAGATGTGATCATGTTTATACTGTGGACAGGGGTGATGTTGGTGGTACATTTGCATCTATGGAAAGAGGAAGAGCAAGGCACTTCTTCCCTTTTCATGCCATTGTTTCAGTGTCAACGTCGTGTTATAGCCCGCTGTGATCCAGGCTATACTGGAGAGGAGCTCAGGACTACAACAAGGCACCAACAGAAAGCATGAAACTTAGTTGGTACAGTCGTATGTGGTCATGTAGACGACTCAAAGAAGCAGAAGCCCTACGCCACGTACAAGAAACTGATCAAAAGCGGCATTTTCAATATACCCTCGATCCTGTGATTTGCAAAAGTTAGCGTCATCGCTGCTCTGTCGTATAAAACCGTATGCAGTCGGAGGAGCTCCTTCATCGACTTGGTTCAAAGCATCGTTAGCAACTCAGCCGTCTCACCTTCCCCACAGAATGTTCTCGAACACGGCGTTGACTTTAGTTCACCTCAGCAGCGAGCACGCAAATCGTCTCCACATCGTTCTACAACCAAGGCTTCCATCAAAAGGCGTCCTCTACACCTGCCTGATCCAGCAAGCTCAACCACTCCACCTTCCAAGCCCACAAAAGATTTTTTTTTCTTGCATGCTACGTGCCTAACTGTATACTTGAAAACGCACCAGGCGTAGCGTGATTGCGGGGGTACTAGCAGAGCGTGCATGTAAAATATTATGGGCTGATAGGAAATGGGGCTGTGGTGGCGATGAGTGCCGGCGGAGCACGTGGGGTTGCGCTGGTGCGTTGGTGGGTGGAGGGTGGGATGGCGCTGAATGCGTCCGTCCGAGGCGCTTGTCTGACATCGTTTGAGATGATATCTGGCGCAATTGGAGTAGTGTTGTGTCAATGTCTTGATGTCAGTTGCGTTTGTGCATATGATGGTGCCATCTTCGCCTGATGCTCAGTGAGCACACAGAAACACTCTCGAGACACATTGCGTGAGAACAGGTAAAATCATCAAGTACTGATGTGTGTGTATTTGTATCGATGTTGAATATATCATAGATAGTGTTGAGTTTAGCATTCCGTTTTGCCAAGGGATGCAGCCAGTTCCAAGCCCAAAGCTTTTCCTAGCAGTTCGTCTTCCCAAATGTCGGGTATAATACGCAAGCAGTCGCACTCCACCTTGCTTTTGTGTTCAGGTCGTCCGCCCAATTTCCGTCGCGCCGAAGCGCTCTCTCGTCTTCGCTCGTAATCAATCATCTATATCCTGGCACGTGTAACGTATATACAATGCGAACACGGCTTGGCGTGTATTTCTCATTGCTCATCATGCGGCTTCATTTAGGCAAACTGGCTGGCGCCGCCAGACTCGATAGCCTCAATCTCAGCCTGAGACCATGACAGCCTTTGGAAGCGTGCGGGGAGCTCAGAGCGGTCGAAGAAGAAGCCCTTGCCTGCCTCGACAGGGCCAAGGGAAGAACCAGGAGTGCTACCGACGCCGCTAGAGTAGTCCCTGGACTGGTTTAGGGGGCCGTGCTGCTGTGCCTTTTGACGGTAGGATGCAAAAGACTCAGGAAGTGACTGAGTTGGGGAGGCTGGGTGGGCCTGAGGTGTGTGGTCGATCTCTGCGCACAGCTGTTAGCTCTCGAAGCGGATGCGGCGGGGTAGTGATAACATACGGGTAGGAGTAGAGCGCTTGCCCAGGAAGCGGATCATGGGCTGGCGGCCAGCCTGAAGGACCTTGGTTGCGTTCATTGTGGGATGGATGAGGTGAGGTTTGAATGAGCCGAGGTCGGTAGTTTTTGATCACGTATAGGCTAAGAAGAAGATGATGATTACAAGGTGGTAGTGGTTGCAGTAGTGCAGGAAGGTGTGCAAGAGGGTACGCAGGCTGATAGCAGCAGGTCAGTTGAAAGAGTGAAGTGAGCGTAGGCAATGGTGGTGGTTGTGGTGACGGAGGGGAACCGGGTGTGACGATGAAGCATAAATATTATCCACGTTCACGGCGCGAGCTGCGAGGCGCTAAACGCCGAAGACGCCATATCTCCTCCCACTTTCCGGCCCTCTCCACACATGTCTCCCGGGAAGATCGTCTCATAATCGACCGACATCTGCTGTCATGCCTGCACACATTTCAAAGCGATTTTGCACGGCACTGCGCAAAAAGGACATGCCGTTGTGCGGAGTCCCACATTCCTTGTGATGCAGTCGCGTTTCCTTGCCAAATGCGGTGATCCAGGCCATAGCTCCATGCAGCCGCTCTTGCCATTTTCACTGAATTCTTGCAAGTGCATCCCTCCCCGCCAATTGTGTGCGAGCTTGCCCGCCATTCCTTATCAACCCCACGATTGACGCAAGAGAATTGCATATTGATTGTGCTTTGCCCGAGTGTGGCTCTTCTTCATAGGGGGGGGGGGGGGGGGGGGGGGGGGGGGGGGGGGGGGGGGGGGGGGGGGGGGGGGGGGGGGGGGGGGGGCGGGGGGGGGGGGGGGGGGGGGGGGGGGG
>JALRMI010000071.1:0-93277 GCA_026120165.1 Leptosphaerulina australis
TCTGCCCTTGCTCCTACAACACAAAACTATCTTCTAATCTCGTATGGAGGAGAGAGGAAGACAAGAAATGCCTCTACTGGGAGGTAGCTTAAACAAGATTCGCCTCCGCTTTAGCGCTTGGCGCGTCCCCAATACCCCATGGGAGGTCACAATGTATATAAAGGCAACTGCCAAATGTACCGGGACGTTAATACAATACTACTACTACTACTACTACTACTACTACTACTACTACTAAGCGTAAAACCACCAGTACTCACGATTTACTTATATGATCCAGTATCTGCCCTCAAGACTTGCGACATACGCGACACTTGCCCGGTGCTTCTCGCATTCTCTTCTTGCCATACTCCTACGCGCCGTAGTACGTGAGGGAGGGCGGCGCCATGTAAACGAAGTCTGTTGATGCAGATGTGTTTGACTCGTGCGAGGCATTGTCATTAAGAAGGCGGTACTGGTTGTCTTACCGCTGTGCAGTTGGGGAACATGTGGAATTTGGGTCAGTAAGGCGAAGGAGGATAGCAGGGACATAAAGAAAGCACACGTCGATTGATGAGCCTGGATATGGTTTGTTGGGCTGGGGATACAGATGTTTGAAACAAAAGTCAGAATAGCATCATTATGGTGCCATATCTGTAGATGAATCGATCCTGTAGCAACGCTTTGTTCCTTGGGACCTGCCATTTTCAGTTTCATATCCGAACTTTTGCTCTTTTATCTGCCTTCGAACAATTAATTAACTTTTGGACTAAATGTTTGTCACAAGGCACGCAACAATTCAAATCATCGGAAGACACAGGTTCGTGCTGTTTGACATTTCGTAACTCAATAGCCGCAGTAAAGACCACTGTGGCAGGCTAATTAGAAGACATGTTGAAGTCGTGAATCAACGATGATCAAATAGGTTGGCGGTACACAGAGTGAAGTATGATGAATGGTGTTGCAAATGTTTGGTAGATGTGATGAAGCCGAGCAGCATATCAGTCAGTGACATCCAGAACCAAGATGGTGAACTCTAATTGTGACGTCTGACACTTGCAAATGTACCTTTCGGAATGCCTGTTGCATGGCATGGGCCCGAGACCATGTTCAATCGAACGGACATGACGGTGTGAATTCGGAGTAGTGTCTTAGTATTTCCTACCATTCCGCGCTTGACGCTGTATTTGCACGCCTCCAATTGGACAGCAACTGTAGATACCGTATCTTCAGGCGGCTGAAAATCCCATAGATAAGGCAAGATAGGCTCATGAGCTTGATCACATCCTTTATGGACATTCTGCGCCAATCAGATCTCCCTTGGGATCCTTCAGCGTTGCGTCCTCTCGAGTTTGTTGTTTTCGTTCCTTCGCCCAGCTGCTACCAGTTGCCGAGGAGCATCGTCGTTCCCCGCGTTCCCCAGGACCCACGAGCACAATAGACTTTTACCCCATATCCTACCATGTGGACTTGCAAACGATTTGTCGAACGCTAGAAAGCTTTCTAGAACGACACTTCCAGCCATGTGGGTTGAGCCTCATGTTCCATTCCGACAGAAACCGAGCTTTGGGCTGCCCGCGAATCAGTACCACCAGCGTACTGTTCAGTTCGCACTACGAGGCCGCCTTTCGCATGCGCCTACTTTTCGCATAAAATCGGTCTTACAATTAACCACAACTTCAGCGTCCGATTTCACAATGTTTAATTCGCACCATATGGCATATTTCCCCGCAGAACCTAGAGTTGTACGTAACAATAATTGGCTGTAGTCTGGGGAATCTGAGCGCATGGTTGCAGTATCCCTGCGTGGCAACATTAGAAGCGACCTGCCTTTACCGGTTTGAGGTGTGGGATGCGTCGTAGCCAAGATGTTGGCATATAATCGTCTGACGCGCCAGACTTGCTTGCGTGAAAATCTCTGCTCAAGTACCTTGGAGAAGAACTCGCGAGAAGAGCAAATCGTATAAGATTGTCTGGTTCACCGCTGCTGTGTGAAAGAGTGCAGAACAGATCTGGGATGCCAGTCGACCCCAACCAAGCTCATACGTTACACCAGCAAGACCACACAAGACTTATCACAGTTCATTCCCAAGATGCCAAACCACCACATTGTTGGTGCTGGAGAAGCTGAGAAGGGCTACGGAGCCGCGCAATATGGCTATGACAACCAAACAACTACCACTAAGGAGCCATTCGTACATGGCGCGGGCACAGTTGCTGAAGCTACAGGTCGAGGAGGAGATACACATCGTGGATTGAAAAGTCGACACATCCAGTTTCTGTGCGTTGTCCTACCATGTGAGATGCTCGGTAGAAGTACTAACACATACATAGAGCCCTCGGCGGTGCTATTGGAACAGGTCTTTTCGTGGGATCCGGTGCCATTCTTGCTTTAGTCGGTCCCGCGCCACTTTTCATGGCTTACTTGGCCATGATGATCGTTGTCTGGAACGTCATGAATAACTTGGCTGAAATCGTCACTTACCTGCCTATGAAAGGTATCACCATCCCCTACTTTGTCAAACGATTTGTGGATCCCTCTCTTGCTTTCGCAGCAGGGTGGAACTATTGGTATGCATACGCCATTCTTGTTGCCGCCGAAGCCACTGCTGGAACTATCCTCCTGGAGTACTGGGAGACACCTGTTCATAGTGCCGTCTGGATTACCCTCTTCCTCGTCATTGTCCTGTTCCTGAACATTGTTGCGGTTGGCATCTTTGGTGAGGCCGAGTTTTGGTTTGCATCTATCAAGTTCATTACCATTATGGGGCTGATCATTCTCGGTTTTGTCATCATGCTCGGCGGCAGTCCGAATGATCAAGGCCGCTTAGGCTTTCGGTACTGGGTAAGAGGCATACCAAACTACTGCTATTATTTGTCTAACTGTTGATCAGAAAGAGCCGGGCGCGTTTAACCCGTACCTCATTGAAGGAGATGGTGGCAGATTTTTGGCTTTCTGGACTGCGTTTGTACGAGCCGGTTTCGCCTTCATCACCTCTCCCGAACTTATCGCACTCAGTGCCGGTGAGACCATTGCACCTCGACGCAACATCCCAAAGGCTGCTGGTCGTTTCGTGTGGCGACTTGCTATCTTCTATGGCTTTGGCTCTTTCATCATCGGTGTTATTGTGCCTTCAGACGACCCACAACTCCTCAGCCCGGACTCGAACGCTTCTGCTTCACCCTTCGTTATTGGCATCAAACGAGCTGGAATTGGTGGCTTAAATCACGCCATCAACGCTGCAGTCTTGACGTCTGCATGGTCAGCCGGCAATGCTTTCCTCTTTTCAGGATCTCGTGTGTTGTACGGAATGGCTTTGAATGGTGATGCCCCTAAGATATTCGGCAGAACAAACAAAAACGGTGTGCCATGGATTGCAGTCCTTGCCACCTGGTCTATTGGTCTTCTTTCTTACCTGAATATCTCCAGCACTGGTGCTCAAGTTTTCGCTTGGTTCTCCAATCTCTCCACAATCTCTGGATTTATCGCCTGGATAGTTGTCATGATCACCTATATTCGATTCCGCAAGGCGATGATCTACAACAACATGCTCAACCAGCTGCCCTACCGTACATCTTTCCAGCCTTACTTCGTCTGGATAATCCTCACCGTCGTGTCGCTCTTGACCATCACTAATGGCTTCGGAGTTTTTACTAAAGCCAACTGGAATGTGCCTGACTTCCTTGCAGCCTACATCACGCTTCCTATCTTCTTGGTGCTTTACATTGGACATAAGATCGTATACAGAACACCGTTTTGTATCAAGATTCACAACATCGATGTGATGACTGGAAAGAAGGAAATGGACGAGCTTTGTGCGAATGATATTTCAGGAGCCCCTGTACCAAAGAATTTGCTCCAGAAGATTTGGTTCTGGATCGCTTAGTTACACAAGCTCAGTACTGCATCCAAGCAAATGAGCACGCGCCAAATCTCTGATAAGGACAATTCAAAATGAAGAAGTTTCCCTGAGCCCTGCACTGTGAAGACCCCATGTGAGTTTTCCAAATGCTGACTTGACTGATGTATTTTCGCAGTTACTGCATGCTCTTTTCTTGGCTAACCACTGTCGATGCGTTCGCATGACCGATATTAGCCTGCTGACCCTAGCTTCTGCCGACCACGCCTTGTGTCTTACCCCCACCTACTTTTCGACGAAACTGACCAATCCACATAACATATTGTTCTACTAGCTGAAATACTGAGCCAGCCAATTCGCAGCTGAATTCCACATCTGGCAGTAAGCCCAGGGTCCACTTCCCGAAGCGGCTTGATCCCTGTATAGCTTCGCTCTTACCGTGGCTGAAAGACCAACGTAAGGCACGTCCACTATCTTCGCATTTGCTAACCTAGCAATTCTCTCGTTTCCCATGTCTCGAGATTGGGCATCTGTAGTTCTGGGCACAGGACACGTGCTGAACGATTCGAGGCACAGCGTTATTTAGGCGCTGTAAGACGTACTGGTTGCGGCAGACCCGCGACCAGGGTCAACAATGAGCTCAGCTCGGAACGCTTGAGTGACCCACGGTGTAAGATGTAAGGCCATAAAGGGTGAGATTGACCATAATCTTGATGTCTTCAAGATCTTATAAGCCAGTTATCCTTCTTTCTCTACCTTCATTCGTGCTACTACCCCGCTCGAGCCTTTTGTACTTATAGGAATATCCCTTGCCAGGTTTTCCATTCTTCGATACCTCCGTTGGGGGCAAACTTATTTTCTTCCATCTCGAATTCCTATTTTTAATCAAACATCGTCATGGCTGCTGCTGACCAGGCGTGGAACCGACGTCTCATCGTCTGCTGCGACGGGACCTGGCAATCCAGTGTTACTGAAAAGGAAACCATTCCTTCAAATGTTACCAAGCTTGCCCGTCTCATTAAACGCATTGGCGAAGACAGGAAGAATAAAGGAAAGATGTGGCATCAAATTGTCTACTACGATGGTGGCGTTGGTACAGGTAACCTCAGTTCAACAGAAGCAACACGTCAAGGAGGGACGGGTGCCGGTCTTGCAGAAAATGTCATTGAGGCCTACAATTTTATTGTCCTCAATTGGCAGGCCGGAGACGAGATCTTTTGTTTCGGCTTCTCCCGTGGTGCTTATACAGCACGGGCAGTCGCTGGCTTGGTCACCGATATTGGTGTCATTCAGCCAAATGACATGCAATACTTCCCTCAATTGTACCGCGCCTACATGTCGAATAAGAAGGGGGAGCCATTCCGAGCGTCTAAAGCATGGCAAGAGTTTGTTAATGGCAAGCTCAGCCCAGAGGGCAAGAAATGGGCAGATCAAGGCAAGCGGTTCCCCCACGACATGGTAGAACAGGCAAAATTGTGGGAGATACCGCCTCATGGAGAGCTGGCCGCGCCTGAAAAGAGCAGGTATATCAAAGTCATTGGTGTTTGGGACACAGTGGGCAGCTTGGGTGTACCAGATATCGCGGGCGTCAGTAACTCAAGTGGGCGGGCCAAGTATGGTTTCCATAATGTGAAGCTATCAGAATGTAAGTTCTGCTATGCTCGTTAGCATGATCAAGCTGACAGAATCAGATGTTCAACACGCATACCATGCTCTGGCTTTGGACGAACGTCGTAAGGCTTTTCGGCCCACTCTTTGGTACATTCCAAATGATATCAAGAACAATAAAGATAAACCCGAGTTGAAACAAGTATGGGTACGTTATGCTGGAATCCAATAAAGTGTTTTGACCGGAGGCCTTCACTAACACAACTGATCATTATAGTTCCCTGGTGTGCATATCAACTGCGGAGGTGGCTCTGATGATGTTTTCGACAAGATGGAAGGTGACCTCGAAAGTGGGTTCTTCTTACTACTACTGGGACTACCAAATTCTGACTTTGGACATTCAGATATTTCCGTTGCTACGTTGACATGGATGCTTCAGTGCATCGCCCCACATCTGGACATTGATGAACATGCATTCCACGAGCTCACTATGCAATACAGGAAATGGCTTACAAGGATTCGATACGCATGCTCGTACCACCACGGAAGAAGCGAAGGCTACATCGAGTGGTTGTGGAACAAGATTCCTGACGTTCCCTTGATTGGTGCAGAACCCGACCCGCTCAAGCCACCACGACGTGACCCTCTGCAGTAAGTGCAGCACTAGAATACAATTGCAATTGTACTGACTTGGCCAAGTGAACACAAAGATCTCAAATTCGGGTGGGGTGTTGGGCCAATTGCCGACAGCTTCACCAAGATGTATGCGCTCAATGGCACGCACCCTCGTGCTCCAGGGTTTGAAGAGTCTGAAACATACAACAAGAAAACTTCAAACTTCGAATGGGTGAAGCTTAGTGAGCTTGGTGAAACCAACGAGTATATCCATCCATTGGTTTTCCACCGCAAAACCGTCGTCGGCTGGCACGAGTGGACCACGAAACATCCACTGACAGATTGGGAGCGCACATTCGATGACGGCAGGTGGTGGTGGCACAGGAAAACGGACAATGATAAGAGAAACAGAGAGAGATGGCTTCCTGAATGGGTTATTTATCGACAGGTGGATAATGAGATCAATTATGAGCGAATGTGGTACAACGAGGCTAAGTCTATGGAGGCCCAATTTAGTACTGTTGCAGGGCTAGAGAAGGTAAAGAGAGTGAACCCATTCAAGACGCCGACGGTTGTAGAAGAAGTGGATTTTTTGGAGAAGTTGGATAGTGAAGTAGACTCCGCTAAACTGGTGCAAACATCATGGCCATGATAGCGGGTCTCTTGTTTCGTCTTGTCTCCTACAACGCGTCACAGGAATTCTCTACTGGGTTGGTGTGTTGCGCGGCGGAACTAAAGATTCCCAAGTAATTGTTGTTGAATTGTAAAAAATAGTCCTGTAGAAGCGACGTCGTATTCGTTGTCGACCTCGATTACATCAGATTATATCAGATTCAATCCGACCCGCACAGACAGGTGCAGTCTTGTCTCTTTCTGGGTAGCGGATGCGTATGAGAAATTTCCATCCTAACGGAGCATACACATACTCATTAGTGGAGTACACTGGGAGCATTCATGGATCCTAGCGGAACACGTATTCCACGGTTGTGGTGGTACATTAGTAAGGTGCGTCTGCGCTGTCCGCACTATTGAGCAGACCGCAGCGTCAACAGACCTGTCTTATACGTCTCTGTGTAAACCAAACCCCCTATTCTTCTTCGTCGTCCCCAAACTTAACACCATACTCTGCGCAAACGTCCCACCGGTCTCCCTTCGCGCTCTTGCTAACATACTTTGTAAACCTTAACACGCCCTTGTCCCTTAGTACAATTGCCAGATTGTTCCACGAAGCCGGTTGACTGAATAGGATACCGTCATCCTCATCATCACCCGCACTCCTATAGATCGCTGGATCCGCTTTCGCTTTGCGGCGCTGACCAGCACCCGTGCTGGTAGATGGCTCGCCAGTAGGCGCATCATCATCGTCTTCGCCAGCCATGTACATTTCATATCCACCAACTTCTTCTTCCTTTTGGTTGAGTTCAGGTTTTCTATCTGCTTTTTCTTCGCCCTTGCCCTTGCTTTTGGTTGAGCTGCCGTTCTCTTTTGACCCCCCCTCCTCCTTCTCCTCTTCTTCTTCTTCTTCCTCAGCTCCATCTTCGTCGCCCCAGCCCTTGGATGGTGTGATACCAAGGCAAACTTCTAGCTGAGGATCTTCTTCCTCATAGGCGGTGGCCAATGTGTAGTCAAGACCACGACGGAAGCGACGGGCGATAATATTGCTTTTGGTCAGTGTGGCACCAGTCACTAGGGAGATCCACTTGGTGAATGCTGGATGAGGAAAGAGGTTGTCGACAAGTTCGTCATAGGGTGTCATATCGCTGTTCTCAGGATAGCCCTCCAAGGGTATGGGTTGAACGGCTTGGCGGTACAGGTAGCGCTGCTTGTGTGGCGGACGCGCAGTGCCGACCTTAGTATCTTTATTGTACGGGTTCGATGGTAGACTTGGATTGGCTTCGTGATCTTTGGACTCGAGGTATTCCCGTAGACGGGTAGAGAACTTAGCTGACAAAAAGCCTGCAAGTCGCAGTGAAGATTCGTCCTGGAAGAGTTCCGAAACCTCTTCGACAGTGTCAGGTGTGAGGTAATTCGGGTTGATGTATTTGATGAGGAAGTCGATCTCGGCCTCTGTGAGCTCGACGTCGTCGTCCTGTTTGGACTGCTCTTCCCAATCCGGATTTTCGACCCAATGCGCCTGGGGCTCGTCAAAAACATCAGCTTTACCACCTTGCAATTGCGCAAGTGAGCTCTTCTCAGCGAGTTTTTCCTCAAGACCCTCCTCGTACCCTTCTTCGCCTTCTTGCGGGATGTGGAACCACCCGCTGATTGCCATGCGCACTCGACCTCCGTCATCTTCCTCCATCTCACCGGCCGCCCTCCTGTATACCTCCTCAACATCGTGAAAGCTCTCTCCAGGCTGGACCGTGAAAAAAGATAGCTGGTTCCACGCAGGCGGTATCACGAGTGAGAACTCTGGTGATGGGACCTTGACCTCATCGCCGTCTAGTGTCGTCTTATGCTCGGTAGGATACAACCTCAACGCACCCCCATACTCAGGCTTCCAGGGCTTGTCTGGGTCCAACAGGTATAGAATCCAGCTCACACGTCGACTTCCAATGACATCATCATGGCACAATAAGTGGCATCCTGGTGTGTACACGTTCACAGCCATGTCTGTCTTCTTTCCACTCAACGGTCCAGATCCTGTAATCGAGGACAAGTATTTGCGAAATGCGGAAGAGTATAGTGAGTCTCGGAGAGTGAGTAGGGAGGGTAAGAGCTTAAGCGCAGAGTCATCGAGGCCGTCAAGGTTTGCCAGGTCGCCGGATTGGTGAATCTTGTAGATATCGGTCTCTTTGGGCGTGAAAGAAATGTGTTCGCGGATTTCTTCACGCACTTTGCGCAGAAGTGCATCATCGACGAGATTGTTAATGACTGCATGCTTGTAGCTATATCAGAGTTAGGATAATGTAGTCATATTAGAGTATGCACATACGGTTGTGACTCAGCATAGTACTTTGTATAATGGGCAAGCCTCTTGCTATCGAATAGGGTGCTGTCAAAGTGCTTATGCGCCTCGTCGTCAGAGATAGCTCTCTTCTTCGACTTGCCATTGGCAGGCATTTGATTTTTGCGCTTCGGCATAATGAGTATAGAAAGTCGATTGTCTTCGCTGGAATGCTTAGAATGCGTCGTGCCGAGTTCAGAATAAATTTTGGTGGCCGGAAACTTTGAGATGCCGACGTGCGTCACTCACACCACCGCTCCGTTATCGATAGGAAGCTAATTCATGCCTACGCTACCGTGCGTACTACATCGAAAAAAAAATACGCAAAATAATTTCGGTCCTATCCAATTTAACCTTCATCAATGACATACAATTGGCAGAGGATGTGGTAGAGTGTTATGTTTGTGTCCATCTGAACTTATATAATTTCATGTCGAAGCAAGATGTGACAATAGAATCATATTTAACAGCGTAAATCTAAACAACCCTGTCGCACAGCTTGAAACTGGTTACGACTATGATGAAGGACTTTTACCCAGATTGCGCCGACCCATGAGACAAAAGCAAATCCGTGCTTGGCAGCGTTATCGACGGACAGCCGAAGCTCAGATCCGTCAAGATCATGCCACATGTGGTATCATACACAACGACCATTACTTACTCTTCCGAGATGATCAAAGCAAATACGTGAAATCTGAGGCAGAACAGCGAGACATTTAGTCGAAGCTAACCTTAGAGCCCTTGAAATCGCCGAAGCCACCGCGGTTGAAAGAACCACCACGGCCACCGCGAGCACCTCCACGACCGCCACGACCGCCACGGTCACCGAAGCCGCCACGGCCGCCGCGACCACCGCCACGGCCGCCACGGCCACCACCGCGACCGCCACCGAAACCACCACGGCCTCCACCGTTGCTGTCATCACGAGCAGAGGCGAAATCGAGACGGATGGCACGACCAGCAATCTCAGTACCATTGAGAGCCTCCAGAGCGGCAGTAGCCTCTTCAGTGGAAGAGAAATCGACGTATCCGAAACCCTTGAGTGCACCAGTCTCGCGATCAGTGGGAAGAGAGACACGAGAAACGGAGCCGTACTCCTGGAAGGTCTCTTGGACGATTTCGTTCGTGCAGTCGAATGACAGGTTACCGAGGAAGAGGGTATTGCTGGGAGCGGAACGCTTGTCACCGTACTTGTTGGCACGGTCGAAGGTCTTGTTGGCAGGCTTCTCACGGGGAGTGGAGAAGTCAACGTTAAGAGGACGGCCATCGAGCTCGTATCCCATCATCTCCTTCTGGGCCTTAGCAGCAGCCTCGGCGGACTCGAACTCGACGTAGCCGAAACCCTTGGAGCGGCCGGTCTCACGGTCACTGATGACACGGCATCCGGTGATCTCACCGAACTGCTCGAACTCGCGGCGAAGCCAGTCCTCATCAACGTTCCAGCTCAAGCTACCGACGAAAAGGTTTTTGATACCCTCAGACTCGGCGGCAGGGGCATCTTCAGTCTTGGACTTCTTGACGGCGGGCTCAGCAGCCTCCTCGGCCTTGCGCTTCTTGGAAGGAGCCTCCTCCTCGTCACTGTCGGATGAAGAGGAATCGGAGCCAGAGTCGGAATCGGAGTCAGAGTCGGAGGACTAACAATCTATCAACAGTTGTTCATGTATCGGAGAGCATGATATACTTACGGTATCAGCCTTGGCAGCAGGCTTCTTAGCCTCAGCCTCACTCTCACTGTCTGATTCGCTAGAGTCAGAGTCAGAGTCAGAGCTCTCAGCCTTAGTGGCGCCGTTAGTCTTAGCGGCAGGCTTCTCCTCTTCGCTATCGCTGTCGCTGTCGCTGCTGTCGGAGTCAGAAGACTCTGCCTTGGCAGCGGGCGCGTCAGGGATCTCAGAGTCGGAGTCACTGGAGTCAGAGGACTCAGCCTCACTCTCAGAGTCGCTAGAGTCGGAGGACTCAGGCTCGGGGGTAGGCTCCTTCTTGGCCTTCTTGGCCTTCTTCACTTCCTTCTCGACGGCAGCACCGGCAGACTTGCCAGTGGCCTTGCTCTTGGCCTTAGGAGTTTCAGTAGCCTTGGTGACACGGCCAGCCTTAACGCCTGAGAGTTCAGACTTCTTCTCCTTCTTAGAGGACTTGTCGGCAACCTTGGTCTTTCCCATTTTGATAGCGGTGAACTAGATCTACAATGTATCAGTAAGATGTATGGGATAAAAATGTGAATTGACGAGAGGAGGAATATGAGACGGTGCTCGATGCTCGCGCGCCGACTTCCATAGGAATGTCATGCGCTGGTAGCCTGTTCAACTGGATGCCTCAAATTGCAAAAGCCCACTGGTATCTCTCGAGATCGCACAAAGCGATGTACCCTCAAGCCCACGAAAGCCCACAAGATGCCCACAGAAGAATTGGCTTCAAGGCAGCGTGTTCCCACAAAAGCCGAGAAGACAAGACAAAAACCCTCATAGTAGCCATAAGCTCTCTGGTTTGATCTTGCCGTGCTCTTGCGAGCGACGAACAGTACCCTCTAAATGTGTGTTAAGGAAAAGCCGCAAATGCCCACTGACTTGAATAGTTTCTGTTATTTGTAGCCCCTCAGTAGCCCACAGTAAACCCTTGTGTAATGGGTAAAGTATCGGACAAGATAATGTCGACAAGTAAAGGTGTGGAGGAAGAGTGTAGAGAAAACACTGGGAGACGCACAGCTTTAAGCTCTGGAGAGGCGGGAGAATTCTTCGCCTAGGCAGAAAACAACTTTTCAGTGGGCCCAAACCGTGAAAGGGACGACCGCACTGGGGCGGTGTGGCCCCACTTTCCCGCCTAGTGTACCCTGACCTGCCACACCTCAAACCTCCACAGCCAAGAATCATGAAGCTCCAGGACTCGTAATGGCATCACCAGCAGCACACAAGCCACGTAGGAGGAGAAAGATCGAAGAAGGCTCACTTGCTCATGTAACCCATGGGACACTAGATTTCGATGAGAACACCAATGCCCGCAAACCTGCATTTCCTTTGGTTGCGTTCCTCTGGCCAGCTAAGGGTACTGTGTCGCTGTGGGTGACGATACCTCTTATCTTGATGGGCATTGGGCTTTTTCGATGGACTGTCAGCCTCTGGGGATACTCTGGCTATCAATCTCCACCTATGCATGGAGACTTTGAAGCTCAACGGCATTGGATGGAAATCACGAAACATCTTCCTGTGTCGCAGTGGTATTTCTACGACTTGCAGTGGTGGGGCCTGGACTACCCTCCTCTCACTGCCTATCACAGCTGGCTGCTGGGCATGATGTAGGTTGCGATACTCAGTCGTGACTATCTGTGCTAATCATTGCAGCGGCTCTGCTATCAATCCTGCATGGTTTGCTCTCGACGAGTCGCGAGGTCTCGACGACCCCATCTTAAAGATATACATGCGAGCAACTGTCTTCATCTCTGAATATCTCGCCTACATCCCGGCGCTCATCATTTTCCTCCGTCGATACGCCAAATTAGAGGGCGTAAACATCTGGGAAGGGTCGATTGCGTTGGTTGCTATACTATTGCAGCCGGGCACTATTCTGATTGACCATGGACACTTTCAGTACAATACGGTCATGCTCGGCTTTGCTGTCGCAACTTTGTCAAGTATGGTTGCTGGACGACCGTTGTGGGGCTGCGTCTTCTTCGTTGGCGCACTTGGCTTCAAACAAATGGCCCTATTCTACGCCCCTGCGGTCTTTGCCTACTTATTAGGAGTTTGTCTGTTTCCAAGGATCAATACTTTGCGATTTCTATCCATCGCTTTAGTAACAGTTGCAGCTTTTGCTGTGCTATACCTGCCTTTCCTGCTCGGTGTTGCCTACGACATGTATAGAGGCATCTCAACTAACGAGCTTCCGATGCCGCCTCTCATGGAATCGTTACCAATTCGATGGAATGCTGACGCCTGGTACTACCCAGTCATCTTGCAGATGACTCAATCGATCCATCGAATTTTTCCCTTCTCTCGTGGTCTGTTTGAGGATAAGGTTGCGAACATTTGGTGTACGATTCATACCTTCCACAAGCTCCACCGATACCCGCAAGAGCTTTTGCAACGCGCAGCCCTCCTTGCTACCTCTATCGCAATCCTACCGCCATGTCTTATCATCTTTTTCAAACCAAAGAAACAGCTTCTGCCTCTCGCGTTTGCCGCTGTCTCCTGGGGTTTCTTCCTTTGCTCGTATCAGGTGCATGAGAAGAATGTGCTTCTGCCGCTTATGCCCATGACACTACTCCTAGGTGGACGCGAAGGGCTGCTGCCATCAACTCGCGCATGGGTGGGGCTGGCTAACATACTTGGCGTCTGGACGATGTTCCCTCTTCTGAAGAGAGATGAGCTGCAGGTTCCATATTTTGTCATCACACTCTTATGGGCATACTTGTTCGGCCTTCCACCAGTCTCTTTTTCTGCATACCACGAGGGTAGTCGAGGTGGACTTAACCTACTCAGCAAGATCCTTCATCTAAACATCTACATTGCCATTGTTGGTTGGCACATTGTCGAGGCTTTTTATCCGCCACCAGCCGACAAGCCAGATCTGTGGGTAGTTGCGAACGCCATACTTGGCACAGGTGGCTTCGGTATCTGCTACCTTTGGTGTCTATGGCGACTACTCATGAAGAGCGAAATCCATGGAAAAGCAAAGAGCAAAACACAGTAGCCTGCTTCAATATCATTGCAGTTCTCAGAGATAGCTGTACTTTTAGAGGGAAGATTCAGGCTGTACATTGTATATATACATCGAATGTAAAACACCCAAATATAATGCTGAACCCCGTCATTTTATGTTGTACATGTCGATTTTACATATTCTTACAGCACGCTGATATGGGTCTACTTAGATCTTGAACCCATAGCCAGCCATGCACGTCTTGTACTGGGCGACAAGGTCGGCGCACTCCTTCTGCGGGTCGTTCGATGTAGAGAACAGCATGCATTCGTCGCGCTTTGCTTTCTGGTCGGTGCACACGCAGCAAGGCTACTTGTGTCAGTTATAGCCTCACCAATATGACAACTTGGACTGTATACCTTATACTTTGTTTGCGGCGCGGTGGTGTCCTTGAGATCTACGCCCATATTGGCGGCTGTCGGCGATGCTATCCAATATCAGCAATCCTTGTTGTGATCACCATTTAACGGCAATATCAGCATACCTGATGCCATTGTGTGTTGTTGTGGTAGTGTGAAAGAGAACTGCTTAGAAATCGCCTCGCGAATGCGCATGGACTTTTGGCGATGTCATCCCCATCAACCTGCGTCTTGGCTTTCCCGCCCTCGCCGAATGAACGCCTGACTAGTGCCTGGCCCTGATGATTGCAGGGATCTTTGGGTGGCAGCCCACGTCGCCGTGCAAATACCCCACCAAAACATTCTCCCAAACAGTCAACCCGCGCCACATCTGTGTATTTCTCTTCTTACTATTGCACACGAACTATCTTGACTATTTCTTTCTTTCTTTTTTACGAATCAACATGTCTATGAACAAGGTATTCTCCCTCGAGGGCAAGGGCCTGAAGCTCACGACTGCGGAGGACATTGAGCCGCACATCAAGGCGCTGAAGGAGAACAACGACGTCGAAGAAGTGAGATTTCTGGGTAACACACTAGGTGTAGAAGCCTGTGAGGCTTTGGCAAAGGTTCTGGAGACTAAGAAGAATCTCAAGGTATGTTTATGCTCTTCACCTCCTCGATATGCGCAATACTGACATACGACCAGGTCGCGAATTTCGCCGACATCTTCACAGGCCGTCTTCTCTCTGAAATTCCGCCTGCGCTTCAGCATCTCGTAAATGCTTTTCTCACATTACCGAACCTCCACACTGTCGACCTTTGCGACAACGCCTTTGGCCTCAACACCGTCGCGCCTCTTGTCGACTTCCTCTCTGCACACATACCCCTTCGTTTCCTTTACCTAAATAACAATGGTATGGGCCCTGCGGCTGGCGTCCTCCTTGCAGATGCCCTCACAGCACTCGCTGGCAGGAAGGAAGCTGCGCGCAAAGAAGGCAGGGAAGTTCCCGACCTCGAACTTGTAATCTGCGGCCGCAACCGCCTGGAGAATGGTAGCATGATTGCTTGGGCCAAAGCCTACGCGGCAAATAAGGGCATCAAAACGATCAAGATGACACAAAATGGCATCCGCCAAGAAGGCATTACGCACCTACTTACGCATGGCATTGCGCACCTCTCTAAGCTCGAGGTTCTCGACCTGCAAGATAACACGTTCACAGCCATGGGTGGCAAGGCTCTCAGCACTGTGGTTAGCAATTGGCCAGCCCTTCGTGAGCTCGGTGTTGGCGATTGCATCCTGTCTAGCCGTGGCGGCATTGCGCTCGCGAGCGCCTTACAGAAAGGCAACAATAAGAACATCGAAGTCTTGCGCCTCCAGTTCAACGATATCAATGCTAAGGGACTTGCAGGCCTTGCTGCAGCCGCGCCGAAGCTCCCTGCTCTACGTCGCGTGGAAATCAACGGGAATAAATTTGATGAGGAGGACCCCAGTATCGAAAAGCTGCGCGATATTCTCGATTCCAGGAAAGAGGAGAGTGGCGAGAATGCGGATGATGAGGATTATTGGGGCATTGACGAGTTAGACGAACTGGAGAGTGACGATGAGGATGAGGATGAGGACAGCGACGACGAGGCAAAGAAGGCCAGTGATGACGAGGAAGAGGGTGTTGAGATTGAGGAGCGTGCAGCCAGGCAGCTAGCAGATGAGCAGAAAGCAGAAGATTCGAACGTGGCGCAGGATAAAGACAAGAAGGTTGACGATCTGGCTGATGTGCTTGCGAAGACTGAGATCAAATAGGCAAGGAAAGTGATGTGTACTGCTTCAAACATGGCGCAATGCAACACGGAGCCTGCGGTGAGTAGAGTAGATGCGTAACGAGGCGATACCATAGAATTCATGGCTTTCATTCTTAAGAAACCGTGACCATGCACATGTGGGCTGACAAGGGGTCAAGGCCAGCAGCATTGACAAGAAGAGGGCATGTGTAACAAGGAACTTGATTAGCTATGTCATTGTTCATCGTAACCACTGACTTGTCATGTTAGACATTCCACCCATAAATACCCTTGTCGTAACTATCTCTGGCAGTGTCGACGTTCACGTACCCCTATTGTTCTGTGGACATAAACAACCAGGTCAGATAGCTGGCTGGCTGTTTTCACGCGTGTGAACACGATGCATGTTCTCAGGACTACTGCTACCCTTGTCCCCAGACCCGTATGCTTGAAGTCTAGGAAATGCGGTGCTGTACTTGCTGTTGTCGCTCTCCTCGTCATGTACAGAGAGACTGGCTAGCTTTGCATTGATTGATGGATTCTTGCGAAGATCCTCAACTGAGGCACGAGTTGTGTTGGTCGAATCGCTAAGTGACTGGTAGCGTCTTGTCGATTGCGCAGTAGCAGATGCGCTACCCTTTTCTGGGGAACGCTGATCCCTTAAACGCACAGCGTCTGCCTCATGATAGGTAGTGGAATCAGTTTTGATCCTCGATCTCTCGGCCTCAGCCTTGGGCGTAGTGACTTCCATGTCATGACGAGCCTGTTTGTGGGGTGTGAAGGATCGGCTGTTGGCACGAGACCGCATGGTACCAGAGCTGCTGCCAATAGAGGCTTGCCGCTCTCGCCTCGCAGCTACAGACTGAGCGATGGCAGTTAGGCCGCCCCTCTCTGTGTGACCGTGGGCACGAGCTTCCAGAGAGTGAAGGTGGTCGGCCTCAGCCTTGGTGACGATGCCACGCTCGACCTTGGGTACAATCTTAGCGTACTCTTGCTGAAGTTCAGCCTCAAGTTCTGGATGCGGCGCATTGGTATGACCAATGGCTTTCTGCATTTCTACGATAGTATCAGTATGTGAATATTTGTTGGAATAACCTGTTACTAACTGCTGACGATGCTCTGTGTTGTTCTGAGAATCTCTGTATTGACATCTCCAGGATTTGTTTCCACGGCTGCATAGAGATCTTTGACAACCGTAAGAAGAGATGGGTGAAGACTCTGTCCAAGACTAATCTTGCCGCCATAAATGTCTTTGTGGGCAGCGGCGAGAGACTCCACTGCAGAGACAAGACGAGCTGTGCTTGCGTCCCTGACTTCAACATTCTCTGAGAAGCGGCGAGCGTCCTCTTCAGTGATACTGCTTGGATCGTTGCGCAATCTCTCGATGACATTTTGCGATACATTCAGGGCGGACTGCGAGATGTGACTGGAAGATCGAGGATGATCATTATTGACGGCAGTCTTCTCTGCTTCATTGCGAGCGGCGATATCCTGGACAGCAGCGATAACGTTTGCCGTCCTATCGTCCCCATCTTCGGCGTTGTCAGCAAGGCTTCGAGCATCTTCTGCAGTGATGCTCTTAGCGTTGTGTCTTAACTTTCCGAGAATGAGCTCCATACCGTTCTGCAACTTGCGGTGACGAGTCAGCCTCAACTCTTGATCCGAGGTACTCTCTGACATGATGATTGATGGAGATTTTACAAGGTTGCAAAGCTTGAAATTGACGTGAAGTGTTGATATAGTGGACACTGTTTGAGTGACGGTATGGAGATGAGACCGTTTGGGCGAAGACGTGGGTGTGAAGGCGAAGATATGTGAAAGCGAAGATGTATGGAGGCAAAGATTATGTAAAAGTGTAGGTGTGCTTGTCACAATATAATGTGTGTTTAGCGTGCTTGCTGTGTAGTAGGTAAAACGCAAGAGCAAACGGGAGCAACTAGTCTCACCATAAATATCGAACGTAACTCTAGTTTGACGTACCGCAGCTGCGATGCAGACATGAATACAAGCCACGTTCTGCGATGGCCATCCGACCATGATCCAATATGCTTCGGTTTGGACTTTTATGCTCTTCCTAGAATTGGTATTGACGTTACCTTCTTTCATATTGATCGGTAGAGATATACTGACCATGTTTTTGTTCAAGCGAATTGTCAATTGAAAGTCTTCTCCCTAGACACAGCTTGTCAAACCGCACTGTGCAGATACCAGCTGTTGATGAAAACGGGTATATGGGTTCGACGAAGGGCTGCACTGAGCCAGTTTGGTCCAAAAGCCATATTGACTTGAGGTTACGCTGCTTGACTTCCAGTTTCATTTCTTCGGGTATCTCGATCTGCTCAATAATCTCTAGCAACTCTGCTGCATACGATGACGTTTTCGATGAAGACAGGTTTCAGTCTGGCCAGATCGAGAGAGGACATTGAATATGTTGCTAGGAATCGTAGCAGGAAACACTATATTCTCCACCTTCAACTGTGTGGTGAGCTGCCATTTGTATGTGTAGTCTCATCGTAGTCCCTAAACGGTCGCTTATGACTGTCAAAGCTGGGGGTCATTAGTAAGTGTGTTTGCGGTCCGTCATTGCAATCCAACTTTACATACGGAACTAAGCCAGATAGTGCTCTATTGACAAAATTCAATCCTCTATTACCAACCCTGGTCTGGTGGATGGTTGGTGACCAGTACTTTTCATTCTTCCCCTAGCATCCATTGTCTAGTTTGCTGTCAAATAGATTTCGAACTGGCTAATAATGATGCAGTTAAATTCATCTTTTGTAGAGCCTTCAAACGGTATTTTTTATTATCAGGATGAGGAGAACAGTTCGAACGGTTTACGCGCAGTTATATCAATGGTGAGATTCCACGTGACAAAGCTCGCAATCGATAAGAATCTTTCCACTTTCCAGAGAATACACGTCTAGTGCCACTCGAAGCACTTACCATTGATCCACTTTCTATTCCATTCTCCTCTTCCTGGCTACTCTTGGACTAGATGGGTTACAGCGCTGTGGTTTCTATCCTTTGCAACCGTTCGTTTCGCGCCACCAACCTCTGCTGCGCATGCTGATGCTTGCGCTCCGTCGACAACGATGCCTTCTCCACTCCGCACAATCTTCGCAAACGCGCTACTTGAGGACGCAGCCTCGAGAGATTCCGACCTATATCAGAAAATGGGATCCGACCCAGCACAAACCGCTTCGCCCGACTCAGGCGCTGAACGAGCCTCGACCAGATACGTCTGAGCATTACTTGCTCAAGAGGGCTGAAGATGAGTTCCATCATACCAAAGACAATGAACCCAGCTCCCAGGACATTATCATTGAATTTCAGAGTCGTAATCCACAGATAGCACATGGTATCAAACGACTGCAATACCTACTCAATCTTGCCAATACAAAAGACGGCTCGAACTTGGAATTGCGTGCGCCTCTGTGGAAAGCTTACAGTCTAGCGAAACAGCATAGGTCGACACTTCCTACACATTTGCCTCAAAGAGCTTGGGAGGTTTTATGGCAGTCACAGTATGCTGACTTTTCGGACATGTCCCGTCGTAGGGCCCATTTGGCCGAGCTTAACCGTGATCTGCTCATGGCGAAAGCACCCCAAATTGGTGGTCAAGTCATATACAATATTGAGCGGAGATTTATGGCTGGAAAGGAGCGAGAGGCTCTTGAGGAGTGGGAGCTCAATCGTCACGAATTGGGGATGAAGCCTGAATATCTAGACGCAGGCGCTAGGCTGTACGCACTTGCTGGATATCCCAATCAAGCATTCGACGTCATGGACCGGTTGTTTCAGCTGTTTCCACATTGGGATTGGTCCATCATGATGGCTGTGTTTCGCGCCCATACCAGCTCGGATTTGGACCAGCACCACGAAAAGGCAAAGGAGATTTACCATGCTATGAAAGTTAGGATTGGGCCCAGCATAACCATTGAGACATATGACTCCTGCTTGGTTGGCTTCCTGGAAGCACGATCGTTGTCGTGTGCAAAGCAAGTGTTCCAAGATATGGTCCGTGACGGCTGTCTTGGAACCGAAGGATATGTGTGGCGTGTGGATGAAGTTCTTCGAAGGCTGCACCTATTGTATACCCTGGGAAAAAATATTTCGAGCATGACTAGCATTGTTCTTGATGCCATCGCACTCCTGCCGCCAGCTTACCATGGCCACATCTTCGGGGATTGGATGAAATACGCAGTTGTAGAGCAGGCCCCTCAAGCAGCTGCACAGATCCTCGATATGATGATCCAACGTGGCTATGAGCCCGAGGTCTTTCATTTCAACATGCTTCTGAGAGCGTTGCTACGGACGAAGGAATCCTCGAACGTATTAAAGGCCGAAAACCTTGGTTGGAAGATGATCGAAGAAGCAAGGCTGTCAATGCGCAAGGATCGACCTGCACCTCAAAGCCGTATCGAGGACATTAACCGGAGACTGAAAGACGTCAGTCTGCTGGATTCAAATCCCACAATAACAGTACCTGCGGCTAGTGTGTCAACATTCGCTCTGATTATGCATCACCATGCAAAGCAATTACAATGGGAGCATGTGGACTACCTTGCAAGGCAACTAAAATTGGCCAATATTGAGCCTAACACTAAGGTCATGAATGTCCTTATCGACAACAAATGTCGGCAGGGGAAGTTCATAGAGGCTTGGCAAATCTATAAGTCCCTCACGGACAATCCGGATTCAAATGCGGCTGTTTTTCCTGACGGAGAAAGCATTCGGTGTTTATGGAAGACACTTCGCATCGCGCTTGCCGATCCTGCTATTCGAGATGACTCCAGCCTACCAACACCTCGCGAACTACTTCGTGAAACGATTCACTGGTGGACTTTGTGTCGTAGTCGATACGATGCCGACCGCTTCTTTCAAGGCTTGGCTGCAAAGAATCATGGTGCCATTACGGGCTTAATTATGCATTGCTTCAGCTATACACAAGACCTCGCTGGATCACTCATAGCTCTGCATGTCCTTCGACACAAACTCAACATCTTTCCTACACCGAAGGTTGCTGAGATTCTGCAACGGCAAGTTGCATGGATAGACATGCGTGATGAGCCCGAGTCGGTACGCCTACAATTCGGTTCCAGCAAGAACAACGCAAAGAATCTGGAAAGAACCGTTCGTGCGTACCGCCAACTGGGACAACGCAGATTCAAAGCTCTGAACATAACACCAGATACGGTTAAGGATTACAGCAAAGAGCACATGGCTGATCTGGAGCTCAACATACTTAGCGAGTTAATCAGAGCTGTGCTGATTGCAAATTATTCACCAGAAATTGTCGAAGCAATGATCGATGCAGCAAGAAATGTTATTGGGGTCCCGGATCTTCCAACGGGTGACGTGACCGCCTTCGATATGGCTGGTCCCAACTAAGCCCTTCACCATCACTGCTTTCCAGAACATCAACTCAGCAAGGCGAAGTCCAATCGCTTTTGTGGTAACTACACTGTATTATATAGTACTTTCAAGATACCCTACTAAACCATAGACCTATATTTTCATGTATAGTATCACATATATTACACCATTCTCACTATTACCATGTGGTCTACTCTACAGTCCCAAAGGATTGCTGGCAGTCCCTTTTTTCACCGTGCTCCCTGTAATACCAGGTCTAGAGGCCATGTTTGCAGTACCTCCCGCGGCACCTGTAGATAACCCTAGGGGGTTCCCTTTTGTAGTAGCCCGACTGCCCGCTGCTCCAGTCATGTCTTTGATTGAATTGCCATATTCACGGACCATATCGCCCCAGCTTCTTGAGGTGTTCGCTATACTGTATATTTGTAAGTGCCATGTAAGCCTTTGAGATTGATAGGAACATACCTCGCACCGGCGCCCTTTCCAGCCCCAGCAACACCATTCCCAGCAGCCGTCACGACCGCACCAGCAGCATTTCCTACGCCAGCCGCAGCAGCACTCGTTGCACTACTAATTCCAGACGACGCAGCGCTAATCGTCTTGGTAAGCCAGCTCTTGTTCTGCGGTGCTTGCTTTGTGGTCTGCTTTGCTGGTGCCGGGGATGCCTTCTTGACAGCAGGTGCAGTGGCTGGCTTCTTGGTGGCTGTTGCGGTCGTGATGGGCTTCTTTGCCTGTACAGCGGTGGGTTTCTTATATGGTACCGTTTTGGTCTGAGCGGGAACGGACTTCTTTGGTCCAACGGCTTTGGGACCCGTGGGTTTGGGACCTGCGATGGGTTTCTTCGTGCCGATGGGTTGAGCAACCATTTCTGTGAATTTAATTTAATAAGATGTATGTTTTTGAAGTCCCAAGGGAGCTTTTGAATGTCAACATTAACAGTGTGAAGGAAAGGTTCCTTTTCTGCATTGCTGTCTGTCCCTCCCAATGGGAAACTTGGTATGGAGATCAGCAGTGTGGCGCGAATGACGTCGCAGCGGATTGCAGCGTCGAACGCGGGACAATCTTCGAGCTAGAGCATATCCGGATAAGGCTGTATCTAGCGTGCTGTACGGAACATCGAGTCTCCAGTGAACACTGGTGGACCCTGAATGTCGTTTCGCATTCGAGGTCGCTGGACGACATCCAGATGTTTCCTCCACAAACGCTCTTTGTGTATATAATATCCAGTGCGCTTCGTGCATCTGAATTCCATTGACCTCATCTTTTCATCAGATGACCAACACGCCTTGACTGGCTGTGTTCACACGCTCATCCCCCCTCTGCTCCCCGGAGCTGTGAATGTCAACCAACACCCGCCCTGCACAGCAACGACCACACATAATGATTTGCTTTCACCTGCACCCCAGGCGACGCTAATCGATACATAACAACAATCGTGAGTGGGTTTTTCGTTTCCACCATGCAACACCACCTACGCACGCGACCAGACAACTTCAACTGGTGCAAATATACTGGGTGAAGATACAATCAGGTCGTTGAAGCGCACCATGAGTGACATAGATGATCTTATTCCTATGGGCGAGAACACTCCACTGCGGCGCAGCATTTCAATCACACCACGAATGAGAAGTTCTCGTGCTTTCTCTTTAAGCAGACTGACCGAGAATATCAGACGAAAGGGCAGATCAGGCTTGAGTCGCTCCAATTCCTCGATTGACAAAGAGACCATCTCGAGCCCTATCGCAGATCCGAGAAGTCCCCTGTGCCCTCCCACATCCACCGAACCGTTTACTACATCGCCATCGCCTTTAGTCTCAGCTAGATCCAGCCCAAGTCCGCGCAAGCTTCTCACAGCTGCACGCCCAGCAGTTAAGCACGCATACTCTGTATCTGACCCAACGAATAACCACTCTCCGCCAGCTCGGCCGCGCATCGCCACACACGTCCTCCCGCCATCATTACCAACAGCGTCGAGCTTCAGCAGTGCAGATACTGTAGTAGGGAGCCCGCTCGAGCGCATTGCAGAGACTCCATTTGACTGTGATCACGACAGTGGACAATTAGATCTCGACCGAGTAAGCAGGCGATTGGCGAACATGGAGACAGTACGAGCTTCACTACTTCCGCCGGCCATGGTGACGGGTACTAAGGCCCGCGCTATTCAGCAAGCGAAAGATATGGAGGTATTGGTAGCTGAAAGGGCGAAGCGGAGTGGAGATGAACCGCCGCAATA
Organism: Leptosphaerulina australis; assembly: GCA_026120165.1. NCBI lineage: Eukaryota > Fungi > Ascomycota > Dothideomycetes > Pleosporales > Didymellaceae > Leptosphaerulina > Leptosphaerulina australis. The sequence goes on from JALRMI010000071.1 coordinate 23,425, forward strand.
TGACTTTCACGAACTCATCGGCAAGGGCGCCTACGGGCGTGTATTCAAAGGGTGTGTAAGTAAGAAGATCAAGGTGAATATAGCTAACATCATAAAAGCAAGAGCCGCAAGACTGGAGGACTTGTTGCGATCAAGATCATTGATATTGACACGGTTGATTACCAGGAGATGACCACTAAGAACCTGTCTGAGACACTGAAAGAGATCGATATCCTGCAACAACTCAGGGACAGCAAGGCGCGTCCATACGTGAACATCATCGAAGAAGCGAAAGCTGTTCACAATGAACTTTGGATCATCAGCGAATACGCCAGTGGTGGCAGTGTGGCTACGTTAATGAAGCCAATGGCCATGCTCAAGGATCCTGGACCCGGCCTACCAGAAAAGTTCATAATTCCGATTGCTCGTGAGTTAGCGCTTGGTTTGAAGTACATCCATGAGGCTGGTGTCTTACATCGAGATATGAAAGCCAACAACGTGCTCATCCTGGAAGACGGCCGCGTGCAATTATGCGATTTTGGTGTATCTGGTACCCTTGAGCCGCAGAAATCAAAGCGCACTACCATTGTAGGTACACCCTTCTGGATGGCGCCAGAACTCCAACGAGAGTGGATTAAAGATGCGGACCCACACAGCCTTGCGAAACCTAGGGAGATTCTGTACGGCTTTGAGGTTGATATTTGGGCCTATGGCTGCACAGTGTACGAGATGGCCTGTGGCTTTCCACCACACCACAGGAGCGCGCCTTTTGATCTACCAAACGCTGGCGTACCTGCCCTTGAAGGCGATCGGTATTCGGATAAACTGAAAGACTTCGTATCCTTTCTGCTCCAGCCTGACCCTCAAGACCGACCGACTCCGGATGATATTCTTGAGCACGCTTATTTGAAAGACACAACCAAAATGTATCCTACTGTGATTCTGGTCAAGCTGGTGGAAGACTACTACGTGTGGGAGCAACAGGGGGGTGCCCGTCAGTCGCTGTTCAACCTTTACGGTGCTCAAGCACCTGACCCCCTTGCTCCAGAGTCCGAAGATGACGATGACGATGACTGGACGTTCAGTACATCCGATGAGTTCGAGCAAGAACATGCTCCTCAGTTTTCTGATCCATTTGCTGGCGATGCTACAAATCAACCATACAGTGGTATGAGCTTGCCTCCGGTTGCGGATATGGGTCGTTTCGAGCAGCTACAAGCTAGGTTTAAGGAAGAATCAATTACAAGGGGACAGAAGCGCCTGAACAAGTTATTCGATACAGGTTCGACACCCTACCGATACAGTATGGTCGACGATGACGATAACGGCAAAGGACGGCCCCCTTCAGACCTAGTTCTTCGCGATTTCAACCCTGGCGCACCAAACCGAGAGACGGTCATTGACTTGGACTTCTCTGTTCCGTCAGTCGATGACATGCCCAACATTGATCTTGGCGAAGTGCCGACTATCAAAGCCAATCGTATGAAGAGTTTATTGCGCGAGATGGAGGAGGAGGATGCACGTGAAATCGCGCGTGAGAAAGAACGGGAACAAAGAGAATTCGAGGAAGAGGATCAACTCACGAAACGTGCGACGCGGGACTGGTCCTTTCCTTCCTCGCAGGACAATCGCAAGACGCAAGAGTGGACGTTCCCATCAATGGATGCGTCAACAGAAGAGTCAGACAACCGAAAGACGATGGAATGGTCATTCCCTACGGCCGATCCGCCAAACCGCAAGACTATGGAGTGGTCTTTTCCCACTGCCGAACCACCAAAGCCAAACCGCAAGACAGTTGAGTGGACCTTTGACGCAGCTATGGCGGAAGCAAATTATGATGCGCCAAGAAGTCGTATTTCTCGTCGTCGTGAGACAAAAGAGTATTCGTTCCCTGCGGTGACCGCCCCGGTTGATGAGAATAGAAGCACCATGGACTTTTCTTTCCCCATGCGCAGCCCGAGTCCAGAGAGAGGGCGTAATAATAGCGGAACAATGCTAGACTACTCATCACCGCCTAATCTTGGGCCTGGCTTCCGACCAAGTTTACGGCACGCTATGACTGAGCCGCCGCCTGACGACTTTCCGCGTGTTAGCTCAGACCCTAACTCGCCTCTGCGTTCATCCATGATAGATTTGGATATGGCGACGGTCGAAGACTACCGCCCATCAACGTCCGGCTCAGAGTCAACGTATACTGGATCTATCTACACAGCAAACGATAATCCCTTCAATCTCGAAGACCAGGTCCAATTGTCCCAGAACAACCACCGTGCTTCCTTTCATATGAAATCGCAGTCGGAGCCTAATCATGCTGTCCCTGGTCTTCTCACACCCCAACAATACGACGAGCAAGGTCTCCCTACAAACCAAGATCCTCATCACCCAAGCATGCATACTCGCGGCGTCTCCTCAATATCCCAAATGCAAGCTCATGCTAAACCTTCTAACACCTCCATCCCACCACTCACTGCCCATCGACCAAATCAGCGCTCCCAACAGATCTGGGATGGATGGTCCCACACGCACGCATACGGCCTTGGTTCCGATGACCAATCCCCCCCAATGAGCGTGACAACCGACACGTCCCTCGAAGAAGAAGACATCGATGAATTGTGGGATACCTTTGAGCGGCTCACGCTCCAAGTGCAACGCAAGTACCAATCGTACGCCCCCCTGCGCTCGAGCAGACGAACGGAGAGCAGAGAAGAAATGTCCGACCCGCGCCTGGGACTAGGTGCTGGGAGTGACACAGATGACAACTATCCTTACACATCCGACTCCTCATCGCCTCCTTACGCTTACCATCGCCATAGCAGGGTCAATGCAGGTCCGAATGGACAACCGCTGGTAGATTTTCCAATCCCCAGAGGCCCGGATGTTGAAGCCTTGTTAGGAGTCGAAAGCGATCCAAGGATTATGCAGGATATGCTGCTCAAGAGTGCAATGGAACTCAGAGACGGGACAAGGGCGAGCAGGGATCTGCTGAGGGCGATGAAGTTGAGTGAGGTCGAGGAGGGTGACGAGGTCGAGGCGGATCAGAGTACTGTGAGACTACCTAGTCGGGGGAGGGAATAAGAACTTGGAGTCGACTGAAGATGCGTGGAGACGCGATGGGCGTCTAAAAGCATAAGAATATTGGCGTTTATTTCGGAGAGTATTAGGCATTTCGTACAGGGCTGGATTGGCCTTACGACAGGATTGGTACGAAGGTCAAGATTATAATACTTAGATGGTGGGTATTACATGATCACTTGCAATGGCATCAATTTATGTGCACCAGGTTTATTGACATTTTCTTTACATTACGGCCCATGCCATCTTATGGGATACAAATTCATGAATCGTAAAGTTGGCAGATCAGATCCGATGCCCAACCCAGCGCCAAACTATGCAAGACAGTGCCCAGCCCTGTTACCGTGAACGCCATGGAAATGATCAAATACGCAATCAATCACACGCTCGCTTCAGTACTCCCATCGTCAAGGTCCTCAGGTGTGACACTTATTTCCTCTACTTCCACCTCCGAGTTTGACTCGTCTTCCTCATCCTCGTCATCATCGTCATTCTCTTCTTCTTCATCTGATCCCTCTTCGTCATCTTTCTCCACTGGCATCCCTGGCACCGGTTTCCATTGTACATAATCTGCATCAATCCACCTCTTACTCCTAGGCAGTACATATGGGTCAAACGGAAAATAGGCATCGAGCAAGAACATCTCATCGCCTCTCTTCTGACTCAGCGCTGTCTCCCTCCCCCCTATACCCCCCAAATACCCCCCTGTCATACTTCTTGCCAAACGCACCCGCTTGTTTGTCTCAATGAGCGGATACACATACAAGAAACGCAGATGGTGCGCCATACGCGCAAATTGGCCGACAATGCTGGGCGCACAGATTTTCAGAGGGTTCAGCTTGGAAAAAATGTTCCGTCGGATGATTTCTTGCACGCTGTTGTACCATGTGAAGTCGCCCTCGTGATAGATGATGTCTTCGTCAGTGGGCGTATGGCCGTCGGGGGTGACAATCAGGTCACGCCATCTGAAGCAAAATGTGTACAGTAGTGCTTGGGAGATGGCATAGTAGGTGCCATAGCGGCGTAAGTCTGGACCTTTGCAGGAGGGTTCTTGCTGGATACGCAGACGCTCAAGGTGGTGGCAGAGCAAATCGAAGACGTCTCGTACAACGGCGCCGGAGACGTGGGCACCTCGTGCGATGAATGAGGCAAGATAGGCAGCTGCGGCGACGCGGAGAATGTGAGGGCGTAGTTGATCGAAGGCGAGGTGGGAGCAGCAGCCTGCGAAGCGCTCGGTGAGGTCGGCAGAGGTTTGACTGAAGTGGAAAAGCAGGAATTGTACATGACGTGAGCGGTAGGTGGGGAGAATGATGGCCGCGAATTGCGAGAGAAGGCTTTCAAAAAGCTCGTCGCTATCAAAGAGGTCGTTCTTGGCGAAAACCGAGTCGTAGTGCGCGAATAGTAGGTCCATGACCGTGTCAAGCTTGTTGACATTTTCTTGAATCTGTCGTTTTCGATGATCCTCAGGCTCAAGGCTCTCTTCACTTGAAACAGATTCATCGTCGCTCATGTCCTCCTCTTCCGCTTCATTGATCGCCCGCCCCACCAGCTCTTCTTCGTCGTCCTCGAGTTCGTCCATATCTACTTGAATCTGAACATCGATCTTAACAATTTTGTCCGTCACAAGTGACAGAATCTCTCCCTTCAGCTCTGTGCAGTACTCAGATACTTGTAGAATGTTCTTGATATATTGCGTATGTGCCTTCGCTGTGTCGTCGGAGAAAGGGAATGTGGAAGCGATGATTGGTCCGAGATAGGAGCTCGCCATGGGACTTTGTCTCAGAATTGAACTGAGACACTCATGTACCCGCTGCGTAAGCCGCTGCCGCTGAATGGGTGGGTCGTCTTGTTGCCTAGCAGCAGTAGAAGGCGAGTTGAGAAACATCGACACAAGCATCTGAAGAACTGTTGACATGTATGCGGGATGCACCGAGAGCAACGAACGCAGCAGGTTGCGATATGAGCGTACAAAATGCTCATTGCGGGCGATCCAGCTGCAATCAATGACAGCATGCACAAGCCCTTTGCAGTTGTAGTCTAGCAGCGGCACAACATCGATGAGTGCGATGACGTATTTCTGGAGGAGTGCAGAATGAACTGTGCCAGGAGCTGTGGGAGATTCTGAGAACAGGCTCCGTAGCTGGTCGTATTCTGCTTTTTCGCCTATTGCATGCTTTTCAATGGCTCGCCGGACTTCCTCCGCTACCAGCTCCATACTCTTCTCCACGTCCATGACTATCCGCACATCGACATCGGGATCAAAGGTGACACGGCGGCGCTTGATCTGGGCCAGGGTGTCATTCTCCACATCGGAAGAGGCATCGCGTTGCTTGCGCTTGAGACTGCTGCTGACGGTGGGAGCCATGAAGTTGGCAGGTTTCCGGGCAGTAGTGAGAGAGACCATGTTGGGCGAGGAGTCGTTTACGGAATCGTTACATCGGAATAGTAGTAAGAAGAGTAAAAACTAAAACCATTTGGCAGTGTGTCCGTGAAAGTGCTGTGGGATGGTGAACCCTTCACACGCGACATTGCACGGATAGCGGGGACTAGCGCCTGGGCATCCAACTTTTCAGTGGATCCCTTTGAAAAGCTTCAGACCCAACACATCTATAGCAAGGGTTTAAAAAAAAGACTGGTTGATTAGGTGAGAGCATTGCTGGACATATGTATGGTCTTGTAGAAGCCTGGAGATTCTCACGGGGTGAATGCAGTTTGCTTACGACGGTCAGCCTGTATATTACAGGGGACCCTTTTTCTACAAAGTAAGCCGCACTGTGTATATGTTGCAATGCAGCTTCTACTTCTACAGTCGAAATCGTGTATATTCGGTCTGTACCGCAATAGAAGTAAACCGCCTTTAGGCGTCCCAACCCCTATCTTCGACGGTTAGATTTGTTTCCAGACTGGCCGAGTTATGCATATGAGTTGTATGATAGGGCAAATGTTGTCTCTGCCATATCTGATTTACTTGCCTATGAGTTTCAAGTTGCATCTGCAGAAACTGTTTTACGAATCGTTGATCGTGAGTATTCAGGATCTGTGTGTCTACATTTCACCACACTGCGAGATTACAATATCCTGTACTGGCTTTCCTTCTGGACTTGCGACGGTCCTTGTGTTCTCAATCTTCGTAACAACGTCCATACCTTCGATGACGTTACCAAACACGACATGCTTGCCGTTCAAGTGGGGCGTGCCATGCTTAGCTGTGATGATGAAAAACTGGCAGCCATTTGTCTGTACATTGTCAACACCACACTTGCCATGTGCCCGGACAACTTACATTCGGCCCACTATTGGCCATTGATAATAGGCCAGGCTTGTCGTGTTTCAAAGTAAAGTTTTCATCAGCGAATCTCTCGGTGCCGTAGATGGTCCTGGAGCCTGTGCCGTTACCATTGATGAAGTCACCTCCCTGAATCATGAAGTTCTTAATCTACACAAAAGTTAGCATGAAGCTGCATGCCTGATCCACAGCGTATCAAGAAACCAACGCAACAGAAACAGATCGAGAATGGCCAAAGCACTTACCACACGATGAAACTTGCAGCCTTTGTAGCCCTGTGGCTGGCCACGGTTGTTTTTGGTCTCTCCAGTACAGAATTGACGAAAGTTCTCAGCTGTCTTGGGCACAATATTCTTGTACAACTCCATCTGAATCCTTCCCAGCTTCTCCCCTGTCAGCTTCTGTCAGCAATCTATCGGGATCGCAGGAACATGTTTCCGATAACATTGACAGCACCAGCGACAGCGAGGCCAACACTAGACCCAGGAGAGACGCGTAGTGGAGGATGGCGCGGGGCGAGGGGGACCACACCACCGCCTGGAGAAAGCGGCACGTACCTCCTAACGTAACATCGAAAAACACGATTGGGTTCCTATCCTCGGCTGCTTCGGCCATGGCTGGGGCGGTGCACGATGACTGCAGCAGGGAAGCTGTTAAGAGACAAGTCTAGATTGATGGCCTTGGACTTTCAGTGTACGACTCTGAGTAGGTGCGCGGAGTTCCTACCGTCAATCAAATGAACAGATCTGATCGAATGCACTCTGGAGATGGTGCAAGCCGGAGCAAGTACACGCCGAAGATCTCTGGAGAAGGCAAAAAATCTTGCTGTAGCAGGAAACGCTTGACTTGCTTCAAGTGATGCCGAAGATGGGAAAAGTCATCCGCTAATCCAAATATGATCTAGTTACATGGGGTAGTTCTCCGCTTGAGCAAGGGTTGACCTGTGCTTACGGCTGTACGCAAGCCTGCCTGCCGCTTTGAGCGCGAAGGATAACCCAAAGATCGAGGTTCGCGAGTGTACAGAGTTGCACACAAAGTGTTGTAACAGCGCCGGTGTACCTACAACCTCAGGCAATTAGTGTGCGTCGATCCGAAGTAAGGTTGCTTGTGTCGATAAACGCTGGACTGGGTAGCACAGTTGATGTCGAGATTTGTCGAGCCCTTGAGGGTTCATGCAGCGCAACGTCAACAAATGAAGACACCTGATATATCACCATGACCTTCAGCTTCACAATCATCTCCATATTCTACAGCTCTGGGCAGCTCAAATAATAGGCCTTCGGCACTGTGTCAGTGGGGCGGAAATTGTCGAGAGTTGTTGATCCGAGCAAACCTTCTTGGATCCGGTCATCTTCCTTAGCCGTGCCCTATCTACCAAGCGTGCTGCCGCTGCGCTCTTTATCCTGTGCTCTGCCGCTCCTTTCCCAACCCAGCTTCGACATTCACCTTACCATCGCACTCAACGTGACAGCCAAACAGGGCTTGTAAATCGTCCCGAGTGCATGGCCAACAAAGTTATTGTGCTATTTCTCATGCAACGGCCAATCGTGCTTGCACTCGCAGCCTCTTAGTCAGCTCATCGCCACTGCACTGCGCAGTCGTTGCCGTCACCACCACCATCTCCCGTTCCACCGGTTCAGGCGAATCCACGTACCCACCTAAAGGTTAACAACATCGCTTTGGCTGCAACACTTCAATCCTTTGAGAACATTGTCCTGCTCTGGCTTTCGCATTCTCATCGTTGATTTTGTATCGAACAAGCCTCGCTGTCGGCAGCTGGCTTCTCGCTCGAACCTCACGTTCAACAACCTTTCTACAGGACCTTTCCTTCCTGTCTGACATATAATTTACATAGCCACATGGACCTGTAGATGATCAGTATTCCCCATAATGTCGTCCACGGTTTCCTCGGCGCTCTCCAGCACTAGCAGTGCTGCTGCGAGCAACCCGGTTCAAAGCACAACAGGCAGTGGTGGTGGTGGTGGTGGTGGCCCAACAAGCTCGCCGCTGCTGTTCTTTGTTGCATTGGGCTTTGGTGTTGTCTTCACAAACTTATGGTAAACGCGTTGTCAACCTTGCATGTGAAGGGTACTGTCCGGCTAACACACCCCACAGGATCATCGTTGGTGTGAAGTACTGCTTTAGATACAATCGTCGCCGTGCAGCCGTTGCTGCTGGCGAAAATGGCGAACCGATCGATATGACAACCATGCCTCGACCGCACAGGAGGAGGAGGGAAAAGAAGCTGATGACTATGGATGAGGTCAACGAGCAGTTCCCATTGATGAAATACAAGCAATGGAAGTCAAGTCAAGAAAGCAGGGGACTCCCTGCAAACGGTGGTATCGCAACAGCACCGCAGAGCAGAGCTGCCAGTATGAAGGACGTCGAGGGCGTTATTCCAGCCAGAGACGATGCTGCAAGCCCCAGACCTAGCACTGCGCTTTCCATGGCTCGTGATGATATCCAGAACCGAATAGCGTCACCCAGAGCTAGCATGTCTCCAGCTGAGACAAAGGAGACAGCCGCAGCGTCAAAGAGGCGTGATGATGAGAAGTCACCAATGACCAGGACCGAGACTGTCGACACCACTGGAAAGGACGCTGACCCAGTACATGCTCGCCGCGAAGATGACGATGAGTCCGATGATGAGGACGACCCCATTCGTACCGCTACCGCTCCTGAGATGTTGGCTGAGCCTGGGGACACTTGTGCCATTTGCTTGGACACACTTGAGGACGATGATGACGTGCGTGGTCTTACTTGCGGCCATGCTTTCCACGCCAGCTGCGTTGATCCATGGCTGACAAGTCGTCGTGCCTGCTGTCCTCTTTGCAAAGCCGACTACTACATTCCCAAGCCTCGTCCAGAGGGTGAGGCTATCGACCAAGCTGCCGGAGGCCGTCGCCCTGGAGCAGGTCTGCGATCGCCCTCGTCACCTCAGGCGATCTGGACCAACTCTCGCAACGGTCTATTCCGCTCACGAGTCGTGATTATTAGCAACCCACCCGCTGAACAAACCCAGCGCGCTGACCGCTTTGGCCGCCTCAGCCGACCCAGCCGGCAGCCTCGTTCTGCAACTGGGGCTACGGTGCAGGAAACACAACCCACCGGGAACCCAGGGTGGGCGTCAAGACTTCGAATGAACAGGACGCAGGGTCCAACTTTCTCCAACTGGTTCGGACGTGGCCGTAACGAGCCGCAACCAGGCAGCACCACACAGCCTACTCCTAGCCAACTTGAAGCTGGTAGCAGGTAGTCGTCATATAACTGATGCGAATCTCTATTTTCTCCACACGAATCTTCACGCTTTTCACGACCATCTTTTCAGCAGGCATTTGGTCCTCGGGTAGCACTTGCGCCCTCCAGCCCTCGTATCCTCACCTCGATTCTAGCCTTGGAGTTATTGGCATCTTGGTGGTTAGGCTTTGAACACATCGCGATGTGGTATCGGGTTGCAGCATTACTGCAATCAAGGACTAGGCTTGATTTTTGACGCATGAGCATTGGCTGCATGGCCATGGCGAATGGACTGTAGATATGATCGCCACTTATTCTGCAATTGTATATGCAAATTGGGGTCATACATGTTCTGAAGATGTTTTTCCCTTAGCATTATGATTTAGAGTATTCTCTTTCATCATTGGCACCTGTAGTTCCTCGGTCTGCCTTCAGTGCACCCTCAACGTCTTTCGTCGCAACGTGCAAAGAAATGCGGATCGCTTAACATGTGAGAATGTGGAATCTAACATGAGTGTTGAGAAAGGTGACTGCAGTCCAGGTCAGTGAGGGAAGTCAAGCCTCCTGATGAGGCAGGAGGTCAGGGTCCCAACTGCACCATAAAAAGGAAATTTCACCCAACTTGTAAACTTGACTCAATCAACACACTTCACAGCCACTTCTAATGTATGAGAAGGTCATGCCATCTTAACAATAAGTAAACTAGTACTACCTAGTGTCAATCCTTCGACCCGTTCCTTCACTTGGTTGGACTTCACCCCCCACCCTAACCCCAACTACGTACTACCGATAGTAGCAGGCCTTAAAATCAAACTTGAGTCAACCTTCCCCATCTCGGCATTGCTGTCTTAGCCCCGTAAGCGGAGCTCACTGCTCGACTGAAGTAATTTGGCCCCATCAAACATAACAAGTATTGCCTGTAGTCTTATTTCAACATTCAGTCACAGAAAATCTCAGTTATTTGTTTGGACGTAGCTATTTCAGACCCAAGGAAGCATGGCTTATTCCGAGGCCAACCTCGATGGTAAGAGATAGCCTTTCGTGTACGAGACACTTCAGTGACAATACTGTATTCGTATCCTGTGACTTTATACAGGGTGTGTGCACGATCCTATTAGGTGCGATTTGTCAGTGTCAGACCTTAATAATATCGAGTCTAGTCAACCTAAGAAGCAATATCCTATGCATGGAGCAACGTTACAGAAGGGAAACGATTATCTGTTATGGAAAGTCTCTCTCCATCACAAAGACACTATTTGAGGCTCTACGGACAGATAACATCTATATAAACCGAACCGATGCCGGAGAGCGAAACCATCGAGTTCAGTTCATGCGCCAGATCTATACCGCAGCATCCAAGGTGCTCATCTGGCTAGGTCATGATGACCCTGAGAAAATTGAGGTCGGGTTGAACCTTGTGTGTCAAGCTAGCAAGCAAGCATTGTCACAAGAGTTCAAGTATTCGTGGTGAGCTTTTGGATCGTTACAGGAGACGATCAAATTACAATATGATTAGCGAAAGCGTGTTATCGAGCAGGGTGGTCATCAGTTCGCCACAACAGGTTACCTCCATATCACACGTGATGCTAGCATTGTGTCTTCTCTTATATTGACCTTGGTTCAACCGTCTCTAGATTATTCGGGAGCTGATACTATCACGCGCTGCGGAAGTATTCTGGGGCCTCGGACACACTGGTTTTATGCTGGTTAGTCTTACAGCACAGCATGTCTTTCAGTGTTACAAGCCTATATTCCTGCAGTATAGTGCCTTCGCTGGGTTGAGGAAATGCTGCATCATGCAGAATTACTGGGTTCAAACTTAGGAAGAAGCCACTTCCCTCGGCATTTTGGTGTTGACACGGACATCAGAAGCCTCTGACTGGCAAGATAAGCTGTTTGGGTCACTTGAGCTCACAGCCTAGTCGACCTAGTTCTTCCCTTTCCCCACAGTTCTTTCCTCAATTCATGCCAAGCACAAAGCCCAGGAGAGTTTCTGTGGCCCGGCTGCACACGCCACGGATACAGTCATCGCTCGTTGTATCAGTCACATCGCACTGACACGTGCAAGCACGGTTTTTCTAATTTCATGACGTGAGGCTGTGTCTGTATTGGCGTAATTGGCAAATGGTGGGGAGATATGAGACCGGTCATGGCTTTCCTGAGGCTGTGGGCAAGAACGAAACTCCGGCATTGATAAAACCATGACCAATGGAACCCAGACAGATCAACGGTTTTCGGGTGTGGTACTACGTTTTATGCCTACTGTGAGCTTCAATCCCGATTGTACTATTGAGGGCGCTATTCTTGATAGCTTCACATCTTCCTGTTAAGATCCAAGACCATGATAGGGAGTACTTGATGAGCAGAGATGGCGTACCAAAAGTCCGTTGACTGGAGGTGCTGAACCAAGTTGAACCTGACGGCATTGCTCGCTGCCCACCATCTTAATCCCTTTTGGCTTGTTGTTCGGGTTCCATTCTGTGAAAGCTTCTCTGGGCCCAGTCCATGTGCTGTGAGTGCCGGCATAATTTCCATCTCCTTTCTCACAAGCTCTTTCCCAACATATGCACATGATCCCGGTTGAAATGACCATCCTACATTTTTTTCGGTAGCACCTCCGTTCGACATTTACCATCTAGAAAGGGCCTAAGATGATTCCGTTGGTCTGCAGTCACTAAAAAGGATTGTGGTAAATGTCGTGATGGTCCGCCCAGACAAGGTAATGCTCTGTCAAAAAACGCCGTTCTTTCGAATCTGTCAAGATTAAGACCCGTGATCCGCCTCGAGACGAAGAGGCAACAGGAGAGCCCCGAATAGCCTCTCCAGTTACGGCAAGAGCGTAGATCAGCTGATTCAGGAGTCCTAGGTTCTCTGAAAATTAGAGGCAGCTTTGTTCGGATCCGGACCAAAGCACTGTGTCATCATCTCTCAAGCTGTTCCCTGACTTGTACTCTCTCATGGTAAGATCGACAATCTGCTCTTCCTCGTTCCTTGTGTCGTACTGTACTGGTTACCCAGATCGCGATCGAGGTATTTATCTATAATCCTTCGGCTGTTACACACGTGGAAATAGCGCACAAGATTGATAAGCGTCTAAATGCTCATCTCGAAACCTAACACAGCCCACAGTGCTTGGTGCAACAAAGCTAACATCTACGGATTGAAACGACCTTGGATGTTGAGTTTAGTGTCTCTGGGGCAAGGTCAATATGTGTTTTGAGAGTCATGATTCGAGCCAACGCATACAACGCAACTCTTCCAATTACATTGATCGCCAAGCTAAAGACCCATTTTTGAAGGAAAACCTCACTCTTTTTTTTGCTTTTCAGGGAAGTTCTCTGGCGAATATTGCAACATTTTCGATGATTAGTAGGGACCAGGCTCTACATATGGGGTGGCCGAGAAACTCAGATTGAAGTATGTTCTCCAAATGTAAGTACATCCAGACAAGAAAGGGAAAGGTCGATGCATGACCCTTCGACGGAAGATACATGGCATCGACCGCCCGAGATTACGGCAGGTCGTACTGTGATAACAGTAAGGAACGACAGGTCACTTCGTGGCTGCACTGGGCATGGCGTGATTCGAAGCTAGAGATACAAGCCATGCATAAATAGATAGCTACAACAAGACATCAATGCGATAAGCCTCAAGAACTGATTAACCTACACCGGTATACTAGCTAGCACAACCAGACGTTGATGCTAGCCCGTACCACGTGGGAACAGTGACAGAGAACCATTACCATCACTCTTTTCGGATACACGGTTGTGACCCCGATCGCTGCCCTCATCTTTCTTCCAAAGAACCCTCCCACAACTCAAGACACTTTTCAATCAAGGTGCAGGTCACGTTACCTCCTGGACTTATCCAAGTAGGAACCGAGAGGGTATACCGACACCAAAACTGCCATGTCTCTGTCTAGACGGTTGAAGTCGCATCCTCCCCTGATAGGATGCACGAACGCCTTAACGCCAGGGTGTCTAGGCGAAAAACAATCTGGCATAAAAATGCACTATAACAGCTGGACCCGTTACAATGAATACAATATCCAAAAATGGCCACAGATCTAGGTAAAATCTCGGTCCAAGATCTGACAGATCTAATGTGCCAGGGACTCCAGCCTAGTCATGTCGAACAGATGCTCGAAAAAAGAGGCGTTGCTGTGCAACGTGCATTTTCAATACTTTCTTTAGGCCACCGGGGTGCCTCTCGCCGAGACTTGGTTAGGATATCGGTGCCGGCAGTATAGGAACCTTGCTAGTTCGACATATTGGCTGTGGCAATGGTTGCACGCCTAGAGTATTTGTCGTCCAGAAAATGGGGATTCTACTCGATTTGCTATCATCATTCAGAGCCCTTAGATCCTTTTCATTTAACTAAGCCAAAAAGAGGTTTTGATAGCTGCATCATTACTTATCAGTCTCTTTTGTGCATACACCGTCTATGCCGTGCGTAACGGCCACTCATACGTCATGGCTTTGGATTCTCAAAGCACGACTAGAGTACTCACTTTGCAAGGAGATGCGATTAACTGCAGTTAACTGCAGTAGCGTCTCAAGGCACTCTTCTTGGTCTGGCAGATGGAAATATAGCTTGAAATGTGACCTTCTGAAATTGAACAAGTTTATATGGTACTAGCATCAGAAAATCTACGGAGCCTGGCTACAAGGACTGTGGCAAAGAATGCGCAATCCAGAAAGTTATTGCTGGTAATGTAGAATCCTTTGTATGTACCGTTATCAGTATGTATTACACTGTCCTAGTTACCTTGACTCCGTTCTTCTCTGCGATGTCATATATCGCACCAACAATTCTATCAATGTCTTTGCTCTTTAATGGTATTCGATGTGTACCTTCCCACTCTACAAGCGTAGTAGAGTCCGATGAGCAGTATTCGCGTAGCAATTTCCTATGCAAGTGCAATCCTACATCAGCCATGCCATGTACGTGCAGCGTTGGCATCCTCAGTAGTGTGCCCTCGTCCATCTCTTTACAAAACTGGAACCCTTCTGACAGTTCGCCTGTGCCCACCAGAGCTGGGTCATTCAAGACCTCGGGATTCAAGTTGCTCAATGGCGCTCTCCCAGCAAGTAGAATCCCAAATCTCCAATGCAAGTCTGGAATCTCTGTGAAACCAACATCGGTATTTTGTCCTTCTCTCCTTGCTTTTGCTTCTCGTGCTTGCTGCTCAAGTAGTATACTGGCAGACAGCTTTGCGCCCTGACTGAAACCCATCAATCCCACCCATTCTCCTGTGCCCCCTTCCATGTCATCATTTTCCATTGCCATACGCATAGCATACCCAATCTCCTCAATACAACTCTCTGCATCAATCTCTGCATGCTCAGGCAACCACCTTAGCCAACGGCGAAAAGGTGCGTATGAGCCGTACACGTCAATGACGTCGGCATGAGGTTCACAGAAGAAAGGCGCGTCGGCCCATACAAGACGGAATGAATGCTGAAGGTGTCGGATAAGTGATCGTGATTGAGCCTTGAAGACTGCTGCATTGACGCCGCCGCCGTGTAGGCAGAGTATCCGTGGTAACTTCCTTGTATCTGGTTTGGTAGGTGGTATCCTAGACACAGACGGTATGTCTACCGAAGGCATTATGGTAATCGGCTAGTGTGAACTAGGTTGTTGAGAAGAGTACTTGAGAGTAGTGCAGAGGAGATATAGATGTTAGGGAGTGCGAAAGGAGTGTAAGTAGCTAAAATGGCAGCAACGAGAAATGCGAGAGGCGAGAAAGACACTGATGACATGAGAGATTCGGGGCATCCCCATCTAAAAATAGGCCATCACCGTCGCATCCCCCAAGTCTTATCGTTATCATTTTTCGGACATCCGAAGCAATTCTATTGACATGATCATCCATGTATCGGGCTAAGAGGCTACTGCTGAAATACCAAAATATTGCAAGCGAGGCCAGTGATCCAACAGGACATTATATATGAGGCCTTTCTGGTCAAATACTTCATGTGATGGCTTCTGGTGTCGACAATTTTGTGATGGCAGAGGGCATGGACTTTTGATGGACTTTGTGATGGGGCGTGGGGAGCCGAGACAACCAGGGTGAAACCATGGCTTGCGCGCTGAGTCGTGCGCCGTTAAACTTCTTTAAGAACGGGCGGGTTTTCTCTGTTACCGTCATTACGGTTGATGCTGGACTTGCAGTAGGATTGGTATGAGGGCAAGATGTAGTAGTCGAACAATAGAATCGTCGAAAAGGATCTAATCTTATCAATCCAATCGTACCTCGGTAAACAAGCCTCACTCCTCTCGCTCCTCACGACTCTCTTGAGCATACCGCCAACTTGATAGCCATGTGGTCTTCAACTCAACCTGAGCCCGAGCCTCCATCCTAACCTCATCAAACTTACATACGAAACGCTTTAGCAATGACAGAAATACCAGTAGTTGTCGGTGTGGGTGATGTCAAGAACCGTAACATCAATAACGCGAAAGAGCCGGCAAGCCTTATGCTCGAAGCCATCGAAATCGCTCTAAGAGACGCCTCGTCAAGTTCTGTGTCAAATTTAAAGTCAGCAATTGACAGTATAGATGTTGTCAAGACTTGGTCATGGCCATATACGGATCTACCTGGCTTATTGTCAGAAAAGCTAGGCGTGCAAGACACTGTCAAGTGGAAGAGATATTCCGACCACGGCGGCAATCAACCAGGCAAGCTATTCGATGAAGCTGCGAAACGGGTCGCAAAAGGAGAGTGCAAAGTTGCCATTATCACAGGAGGTGAAGCTCTAGCATCATGTGTGTCATCACAGCATCCCCAAGCATATCTCTACGGTTACTGAATCACTCAGTGTCTGCATGCGCAGCAGCCAAGAAGCTTCATCCACCAGGCTGGACGACACCTTCCACAGCTGTAGACTCCGTATTCACGCCTACCGGTCGGGATCTAGGAAACAGTATGATTTCAAATCTCTGGCAGCATCTATCGGCTCACTCTTCTGCAGACCTCGGTGCTATTCACAAGATTGGCGCGCCTATACATGTGTACCCATTATACGAGAATGCATTCCGCGCACATCGGGGTCAGAGTTTGAAAGCCAACAATGATGAGAGTGCGAAACTATATGCTGAGTTTAGCAAGGTTGCTTCGGCCAAAGAATTCGCATGGAACCAAGGCAAGATCGATGACGAAAAGACTATAGGCACAGTGAGTGAGAAGAACAGAATGATATGTTATCCATGTTAGTGCCCACCTCCCTATTTACCCACTTATCCTAATAAATCTCAGACACACTCCTAATGAACGCTTTCAATACTGTCAACCTTGCCAGCGCCCTAATTATAACCTCGACAACTGTCGCGAAATCTTTATCCATCCCATCCTCAAAATGGATCTACCCGCTTGGGGGTGCTGGGACATCCGACTCTTCCGAGTTTTGGACACGCCCCAACTTTCATTCCTCACCTAGCATCTCCCGCTCTCTCTCCGCTGCGCTTTCTGTCTCAAACACAAATCGTTCCGAACTGGATCTGATAGACATATACTCATGCTTCCCTATCGTGCCGAAGATTGCCGCCACGGTACTCGACTTACCTATTATTGGCGGCTCAAAACCACTCACGCTGTTGGGTGGACTAACGAGTTTCGGCGGCGCAGGAAATAATTATAGTATGCATGCACTCACGGAAATGACGCGACAGCTGCGTGCTGGAAAAGGGAAGAAGGGATTGATATTATGCAATGGAGGGGTATTGAGCTACCAGTATGTTGTCGTTCTTGGAAGAGAGCCGAGGGGGGAGAAGTATCCAGTGGAGGACGCGCTACCGGAACTGGTGAGCGATGTCGAAGTACCGGAACTAGCTAAGAAAGCAGAGGGAGAGTGTGTTATCGAGGTGTGTAATGCTAGTCTACGACTGGCCATGAAGAGCTTTGCTAAAGTGTTGCAGACATATACAGTTGAATTTAACCGCGATGGGAGTCCGCTCCGGGGTCATGTTGTTGGACGGCTGAAAAGCAATAACCAGCGGTTCCTTGCCAATGATGCGGATGAGAGTACACTGAGACAGATGGTCGAAGGGACAGCAGAGATTGTAGGCAAGTCTGGATATGTTTGGCAAGACAAGCATATCAAGGGAAGAGGGCTTTTCGCGTTCGACAATCCCGCGAAACTATAACAGACTCTGTTCGCACAGTATTAACCGACTTTCATAAGAAGACACTGCTCGCGTGCAACGTTTTGACTCGTGGAATCGTGAATTGAACTATAGAAATGCGGAAATCTTTGTGGTTGTTATAATACAAATGATGAAGAGAAAACCTCGGAACGCCAGGGAAACCAAATTCTCCAATCTCACTACAGCCACACGGCATTAATCGTGGATGTGCTCGCTAACCCCATCATGTCATGCTCTGTTTGGCCGTTATATATGCTAATGCGTCGTAGATGGACTCCAGCAATGCTTCGAATGCATCCGCCGCCATGCTCAGTTAAAGAGATAGAAACAACACAAACGGTAAACGCTAAAACGAAAAAGACAAAAATTCAAATGACAAACGGAATGACGAGTGTTGTGCTGAACAATGCACCGTTCGGCACCCAGCTGAAATCTTCAGTGTTCGTTAATAGAGAATTGAGTGTTTGTCTCCAAACTCGAAAGTGTCGAGTTGGTGTCCCAGGTCCCATTGTCGGGAATGGTCTCGGCAACACTCTTCATACTCTTCTCACGTCGTAGCTCTCTCGAGTTTCTCTCGGATCTTTCAGACCGTTCGGATCGTTCAGGCTTATCAGACCTTTCGGACCTTTCAGTTCGTCCGCTCTTTTCCGGACTCTGTTTTCGTTGTTCTTTCAACCACCTTTTGTGACTATCAGAACGCATTGAATCCTTGGAACCTCTACTGGTTTGCATATCTTTAAAGGCTTTGCCATTTTGTATTGACATCGGGCTGTTTGGATACAGCGCCTTCACTCCGGCGCTCCGGCTCTCGCACATGTATCGGGTTTTGAGGTCGGGCTTCTCAGTGCGCTCAGTGCGCTCGGACTTTCCAGACCGTTCGCTCCTCTCGCTACGTTCGCTCTTCAAGGTGCGATTGCTGAGTGCGTAGCCACTAGTCCGTCGTAGGGTTTCTGGGCGAGGAGTGATGTCAGGCAGTTCATCCTCAGTATTGCGGGTACGTGTAGAACGGCGACGTCTCAAAGATGGCTGAATGCGATGGGATTGCAATGACTCGATTTCATCAAGGGCCTCAAAGAGTGGAGAAGCAGGGTGCGGCGGTGTACTGGAACGGGAGTGAGGGGGCGTGGGGGGCTCGTGTTCTAGGAAGACTGGTAGGGTCTCGCTGTCTTGTGGGTTTGGCTCAGGAAGCTCCTCCACAGACTCAATGATGGGTGCGGTCTCCGCAAGCAGGCGACCTGTTTCCACGAATACTGACTCAGGCGGAGCCTTCGAAGCTTTTGAGGGTGCTTGTGTGAATATGCTCTCGACAGGAGGCGGCATACCGATGATGTTGCGAGGGGTGGCGAAATCGATAGGTCCTGGTGGAGGGCGTTGGTAAGCACGTACAGGTTTGAGAGTCGGTTCATTGAGGGCAGCAATCGAAGACGGAGGCGGAGGCGGCGTTCTCCGTCGTCTCGGCGACTGATCAGGTTCTTCAAGAGGAGACGGTGGCGGGGACCTAGTCCGTATCGATGTTGTCTTTTCAGACATAGCTGGTGTTGGTGGGAGAGGGTTCCTGGGCGGAGGGACCATAGGCGGCGGAAACTTCCCAAATTCAGCATTCGTCGGAGAAGCAGTTGTAAAGGATGGCAAACCGGCTGATTTGAGCTCCTCTGCCCTTGTGACTACTGACTCCGCATCGTCGTACAGAGCCATACCATGGTGGTAAATGCACCCCTCATCATTCTTCTCGCCGTTCGCGTGGAAGTTTTCGTGTTTTGCTTCGCGGTAGATGACGGGGAAAAGCCTCAAGAGCAGTGTGGGCTGCGACTCGGAGGGGTGTGTGGTGTCGTGTAAAGAACCTATCAAAGTGCCATCAGGCTTGTGAGTATTCTCATAAGCAGGCCAATACTCTGCACCAGTGAATTGGTGGTCTTCATCATACAGAGCTGGCATTGTAGCGGTGATCATCTCACGCTCAAGACGGGCGAAGCGCCATGTCTCGGCAGCGAGCTTGACAATCCTCTTCACCGCGATCTTGATGCCTTCTTCTTCTTTCGGGTCGGCAAAATGTTTGATCGCGTTCACAATTTCTTCGACAACTGTGCCAGCAGCGGTATTGATCCGTTGCTTCGCACCGCTGCTTGTGAATGCGGCAAGGAGTGTCTGTTGGCGCCAAATAGCCTCTTTTCGAGTGCTCTTGTCGCGAATGTGGTTGCTCATAGAGAGAAACAAGGAATCAGCCTTGTCATAACGGCGGCCTAAGCTGAAAAGGAAAGGACCAAACACACGATACGTGATCAGTTTGGATACAGTGTGCACTACATATGCAGCGCGAACTTGTCTAATGACATCCAGTCAGTGGCAATTTATGTTGGGGCGCATGCTACACGTACCTGGAGGCTGGAGTGTCACCCAAGAACGATGGCAGGTTGTGTGGTACCTGAGCTAGATCCTCATGAGGCGGGCGTACTGGAAGATGTTTGAAGTGGGTGGCAGCAAGGTCGATGATCTGCTTTTGCAGTTGCGAGAATGAAACTAGGCTGATTATTTGGTCAGCAAAGATTCGAGAAGTTGCAGAGCGGAGGCAAAGGAAATCAGATATGATGAAAACAATTGCATTACAAAACATGAGGATAACTGCCTAGCTCTACGGTCGAGATACAGTCCAGGCTGTCTGCCTTGGATACCATATGTGCTTGCTGGTGGGCAGGCGCAAATGACCCAAGGCATTTGGCCCTCCTCAACACCATGAAGGTCTTCCAAATCAAACTTAAACAGTCCAAATGTACTTACTAATATGTATCGCCTTTGCTTTTTATCTCTGCAATGTCTCCATAGCATTCCATCATCTTCTCCAACCTGGCCTTCTCAGACTCAAGGTTGGAAGCAACACTCTTGATGATCTCCTTCTCTTTCTGGCTCTCTGCCTTCAGCTCATCGTATTTCCTTAGCAAGTCGTCCCTTTCACGGGCTAACTCATCAGCTCTTCTGTTCGCATCACTGTGAAGCTCGGCCCAAGCCTTGTCAGACTCTTCCTTAGCCCGTTGATACTGAGCATCCAAGGCCTCGCGCTCTTCGCTCCAACCCCTTTGAAGGCTGTCACTGTGCTCCTGATGACTTCTGATGAGCATCTCACGTTCAGCTAACCAGCTCTCTCGGGCCTCTTCGTGGTCCCTTTGGGCGGCACTGAGCTTTATCTCAAGCTCATTGCGCTCATTCTCAAAGCTAATTTCACGTTCATGATACTGTCGCTCGTACTCAACTCTCAATTCTTCCTTCTCAGCAGCAAGAGCATCCACCTCTTCCTGTCTTCGAGCCTCGGCAAGCAGATCGGCTTCCTTCAACTTTTTGTCGTACTGGATAGCAAGCGCAATCTTCTCGGCGTCATGCCTTGTAGTGGCGGCTGCTTTCCACTCATCGAACTCCTTCCTTGTCTGCGCTTTCTCAGCTGCATACATGGCTTCCAACTCTTTCAACTTGGTTTCCCAAGCCTTTGTCGATGCTTCCCACGCAAGTTTAGTGTCTTCGGCCTCCCTCTTGTGCCTGTGAGTCTCTGCTATTTGTTCCCGAAGCTCTTTTACCTGTTCCTTGGCTTCAGCTGAATGCTTATTCTCGATGCTGATAATTCGCTCTTTTAGATCATATATCTCGTCGTCCTTAGCTCTTAACTTCTGTGAGAGTTGACCATGTACTTCTTTCTGTCTTGCAAGCGAGGCGTGCAGGTCAGGAATAGCTTGGGATATACGAGAGAATATGTCAGCTGTTTCACCGTCAAATGGAGAACCGTTCTCTATAGCAGGCATGCCCATGCCATAATCTCTAGAGCCCGAGGTGTCATGATGTTGGTGTGAACTGCCATTAGGGGGATACCCTGGTGGGTACTGATTCCAAGTTTCCTGATATGGGGAAGAAGAGTTGTGAGAGGAAGGGCCGTAAAGATTGGGATTTGAATATCCCGGCTGACTCATTCCGTAGCTTGGGTAGTACGGTGGGGCACCTGGCGGTCCTGGTGGGTAGCCATACCTTGGATGATACCCTGGAGGAGGCGGTGGAGGATTTGGATAGTGCTCGACTGGTACGCGCGAGGCGAAACCGCTAGCACGGGGTTGATGCGCTGGCGCTGCGTGTGGTGGGTATCGGGACCCACTACTGTCACGTGATGAAACCAAAGCTTCACCGCCTCGATCTTGTCGTCTACGATGGACAAGGGCCGAATCGTCGTCATCGTCGTCATCGAAAGTAGGCACATGTCGCATGCGCGCCCTCTCCACAGGCGGGCTGGGGGCTGGGGGTCTGTCGTCAACAGCTTGACGAGCAGCTTTTGGAGGGGCTGGGGCTTCACGCAGTTGTGGTGCCTCTGAGGCTCTGGACTTTGTAATTGCCTTGACCACAGAATGAGGCGACTGTGGAGACTGCTTTGATGCAGCAGGGATTGGCTGACAGGTGTCATGTTCAGTGTTAGAAAGACCAGGGTCTGCAGCAGCAGCGGGAGCTGCAGAAGGCTCTGGCTCTGGTTCGGGACGAGGCGTAGGCGCTCGTGCAGTCTCAACAACCGCTGGCTCAACCGCTGCTTGAGATTTGATGGAGTCCT
This sequence comes from Leptosphaerulina australis, assembly GCA_026120165.1. Lineage (NCBI taxonomy): Eukaryota > Fungi > Ascomycota > Dothideomycetes > Pleosporales > Didymellaceae > Leptosphaerulina > Leptosphaerulina australis. Next base: position 45,723 of record JALRMI010000071.1, read on the forward strand.
GGACGATCGACTCTGGCTCGACCGCTGGTTCGGGTATCGCCTTGTCTTCTGTAACCGGTATCTGATCGACCTTTGGCCCCTCAGGCACCGATTCCTGGGGTGCTTCAATAGGCTCATCTGTTCATATGTTAGTCGGGTTGAATACCAAATACTGAATGCATAGCGTCATGCTCACCTTTCTGCTCTTCAGCAGGCGCTGGAGCTAGAGGCTCAGTCTCTTGGTATTCTGAAAGCGAAAATGGCTCAGCAACTCCATCGCCAACGGAAGTCAGGGTCTGTCTTTTCATCTTCTTCTCTTTCTTGCTTTTCTTGCCCTTCTTCGGTGTAGTGGCCCACTCATCATCTGCAATCGATTCCTGTAACTCAGGTCCAGCTATTTCCATGGGTGCTTGGTGTACAGTCTCCACAGGCACTTCTTCAGCAGGCACTTCTTCAGCAGGCACTGCTGCCGGCTGTGGTTCTCCCAGCGGCTCAGAAGTTACTGCCTTAACAGGTTCCTCTTGAAGGGAGTTCTTAGCCTCACGCACAATCTCTGGCGCTTCAACATGTTGTTGCGTAGTTGCTGCACTTTGTGCTTGTTCTGCTGGTGGCTCTGAAACTAGCTTTGGGACTTCTATTGTGGTCTTAACAGTCTCGGGCTCGACCTCTGCTGCAGACTCGGCAACAGCATCTGGCTCAACGGGAGCTTCAATGACTGCAACCGGGTTCGAGGGCTCAGTTGCCACGTTCTCTTCATGTTGCTCGACTTGACCTGTTATAGCCTCAGCTGTAACTTCTTCCGGCTCGTTCGCAATGCCAGAGTCGTTCACAGATGCTTTCACAGCATGAGAGTGAGGTTTTGTTGTCGGTTCTATAATCGCTTCTGTGATCGATTCGTCTTTCGCTGCACTTGGTTCGGCCAAATCCTGATCCTTAGACAGTGGAACCTCAAGATCAGTCGTCTCCTGAATGGCCGGTGCAGATGTGGATCCTTCCACTGCCTCGTCGATCTTTACCTCAGAGGGTGCTTTTGTTGTTTCTGGCTGTTCATCTGCTAAAGATTCGATAGCAGATGCTTCTGATGCCAGCTGCAGAGGCTCGGCAATTTCTGGAATGGCCTCCTCGACAGCAGATGCCGGTGCCGACTTAGGGCTCTCTGTTGGCGATGTGACTTCGACCTGTTTCTGGGTACTCTTCTTGCTCTTTTTCTTTGCCATAATGGCAATTGGGATAGCCCCTGTGTCTGGGTGTGGGGACCCCGAGCGCTGTTACTCTGGAGTAGTTATGTCTTCCTTGCACAAGTTGGTCGTAAATGGTCACAACTGTGAGGCTATAGAACTGCTTGCGTGGCACAATGACGGGGAAACATGTAGATGACCAACGAACACGCGCATTAGGGGCTATATAAGATGATGCATAGTGAAGTTTCGTGAGCCGTGCATTGAAATAACCTGAGTTGGTTACGCATGACCGTCCAATAGGCATAGTCATAGAGAGAATGAGCTGGCAGCGTAATCCGAGCCGAGTAATTTATGCGCCCCAGTCGAAGCATATTCGGCGTCTAAGAACAGCATCACCAACCTCGCGAGTGCGTAAGGCATCCTTTGCCGCGGCAGTCCCTTCATACCTCTTATCGTAGGTCACGACCACAGCCAACAAGGAAGCTTCAGTTAGCTCTGCTCAAAATCAAGGGGCTGGGAGAGGATCCGAATGGCATTATGACTGATTCGAAGTAGACAGAAGTAGATCGATGTGTGTGTTGTCCGTGCTTGAGGTCAACATCGGACCTCCTATGCAGGCAGGACGACGGTGCATATGTGTTAGCTTGCGACTGGTGCAATGTCAGCAGGCGTGGAAACGGGTCCGTTAGCCGCAGCAGCCTCAAAAAGCTGCATTGTTAGTGAGTCGAGAAGAGCGGGTACATGCAGAGGCGCAGCGGTGTGGGTTTGGATGCATCGCCAGCAAAGCATGCAGTCGAGTTTTGCACCAGCGCGCACTAGCCATTTAGTCACGTGCAAACGCGTGAACAATATCTCCGTGAGCGGGGATCGCGTGAAGCTACCCGCCAGCGCTCCAACCACAGTCATTCAAGCATGTCAACTTGTCGCGGACCGCATTCCAGCCCGCCCAAGTTGAGGCGGCATGGTGAAGCCACGAGTTGTGCGCAAGCAGCCCATTGTGCCCTCCTCCGACACCGAAGGCAGTTCACCGCCTCCACCCAAAAGGCTCAAGAGGGGCACACTAGCCAGTTCGTCCACTGACGTGCAGGACAGCAGCAATGCAAAGACGACTCGCGTACAGACGAGACGTGTAGTGTCACCAAAGTCATTATCAATTGCTTCAACCCAGAAGTCTCCAACTAAGTCTCCAAGGAAGCTGAAGCCGATTCATAAGCCCATCACATCTTTCTTCCGTCCTGGCACTGCCTCGCATTCGCAGTCTGTACAGCCCATACCGACACCAAGTCCTGAGAAACGAGCCACACCGCCGGAAGATATTGACGACATTCTCGAATCCTCCGACGATGATCGACCATCCCAGCCACCGACTGCATTACCTGTGCGCAAGCGGAAGAGCGTGACAGCTCCTGCTACCTCTGACATTGGCAGTGCCCCTAAGGGCAGCCAGAGGTTTCTTCGTACGGCGAGCAGCGCCCGTAACACACCTCCGTCTTCACAGCCAGCTTGCAAAGGTCCTGTAGATGGGAGGCCATGGACTGAAAAGTACGGTCCTCTGTCACTTGAAGAGCTGGTGGTGCACAAGAAGAAGGTCGCAGATGTGCGTACATGGCTTGAAGATGTCTTCAGCGGCAGGCTGAGGAAACGATTGCTGCTTTTCAAAGGCCCTGCAGGCAGCGGCAAGACTACAACTGTGGCCCTACTCTCTAAAGAACTGGGTATCCACATGCATGAATGGAAGAACCCCACCAGTTCCATGTCAACATCTGAGAGTATCATATCTGGAACCGCGCAGTTTGAAGAGTTTGTTGGAAAGGCAGGTACATTCGGCAGTCTCACCTTTGACGGCCCACACCACAGTACACCATCAGTCTCGTCCAGCAATGGCAGTAGACAAAAGCAGCTCGTCCTCGTAGAGGAATTTCCCAATACATTCGCACGTGCGTCGCCCGCCATTCAGTCCTTTCGATCATCTATTCTCAAATTTCTCGCTGCCACTACCCCTTCAGCTTCAACCTTCTTTGCCGGACAAGCCGGCTTTGAACAGTTCATCACGCCCATTGTCATGATCATCTCTGAGACCTTACTATCTACCAATACAGCCGCTGCCGATAGTTTCACTGCTCATCGCCTGCTTGGTCCTGAAATTTTGACCCATCCTGGAGTATCTGTCATCGACTTTAATCCGATCGCACCGACATACATGACAAAAGCACTGAACCTCATCGTAGTAAAGGAGGCGCGCGAGTCGGGGCGCAGAAATACCGTTGGCCCTCAGGTGATACAACAACTTGCTGAGCTTGGAGATATCCGCAGTGCCGTGTCGTCACTCGAGTTCATCTGCGTACGTGGAGATGAGTCGGATGGGTGGGGTGCAAAGATAAACTTTTCGAGAAAGAAGGGTTCCAAAGATGTTCCCATCACTAGGATGGAGAAGGAGTCGCTAAAACTGGTTACCCAACGAGAAAGCACTCTAGGCATCTTCCATGCTGTTGGGAGGGTCGTGTATAATAAGCGTCTTCCAGAAGATGCAAACGCTCCTGTACCTCAGCCACCACATTCATTTCCAGAACGGCGTCGACCGAAAGCCTCGGAGGTCAATCTCGATACGCTCATCGATGAGCTCGGTACCGACACTCACACATTTACCGCGGCACTACATGAAAACTACATCCTATCATGTGGCGGAGCAGATAGCGAGGAGACAATGGACTCAGTCGATGGCTGCGTCGAAGCACTTTCTGACGCCGACCTATTGTCACCAGACCGCTTCGGTGCGAGCTCAGGCCGACGAAGTCTGCAAAGCACAAGCGCGGACAATATGCGCCAGGATGAGATATGTTTCCAGACAAGTGTTCGCGGGCTTCTCTACAATCTGCCGCACCCGGTCAAGCGAATAGCACCACCTCCTGGCATTACGGGCATCAAAGCCAAAGGACCAGGAACGAACACTGGAGCATCTAGGGGTGGCAGCGCGTTTGCAATGTATTACCCAGCTTCCCTCCGGATTTGGAAACAACAAGAAGAAACCAATGACTTGCTAGAGTTGTGGATCTCACGGGCTCAACGTGGTGAAATCTTCTCCACGAGAACAGGATCCTTCAACCCCATATTGCCTAGTGGCAGTGCAGGAGCGTGGAGGCGAAACACCAAGCTTTTCCACACAGCATCGACACCTTCGAATCTGCCGAGCAATGCCGAAGCGTCACCATCATTGCTCGGCAGCGGTAGTTCAGCCCGCTCTGAAATGCTCCTCGAACGTCTTCCTTATCTGGCCATGATACTTCAGAAATTTCGCATGTCCTCGCCCTCGACGGCCGCTACGATACGCGAGATTCAGAAGATCACTTCGCTCCACGGCACGGGGAGCCATAAAGGAGATACTGAGGAGGTTGCTGAGGATAGCTTAGAGCAGCCTGTAGGTGATCAAGAACAGTGGGCAACTGATGCAAATACACCTGCGACGCCGCGAAAAAAGAAGGGTGTGAGGTTTGCTAAAGACAGGGAGCGAGACCAAGAGGAATCTGCGATATCAAGTTTGTCCGCAAAGAGTGCGAGCTTAATACTAGAAGATGATGATATCGAGGACTGAGCATGCGGCGTTAGGGACATGGATGAAGGTCTAAACGGAACACTAGGGCGTTTGAGGCGTAGGAAGGTATTTCGTATGCTTTGAGCGTCGCAATGATCTAGCGCGGCATCATTGATAGCGTCTTTGAATAGTTTTCCGATCTTGAGTTCTCTTTTCGCTCGCGAGCTATGCCACGCTCTGGGTATCCCAAGCAAAGTATGTAAATGCTCAAACCAAACAACGCTCAACGCCTCAGGCCAACCGTGCGACTATACAAAGAAAAATTCTTCTTGCTTTTATAGAGCATCCACTGCCCTCCCTCTTGCAGATCGAACCCAATCAGCCCGACTCCTCCCCTTCACTAGAAAAATACCCCTGATCAATTCTCAAAATCCACTCAATCTTCTCCCTCTCACTCTTTGCTCTGAAGATATACGTGTTGCTCCTTGCAAACACCGCAAAAATAGTATCCTTCTGCTGCGCCGTGACTACGGTCCCTTCACTGCCCTGCCGGCGGTGCCCTCCACTCCCATTTAAAAGTCTTGCTATCTCAGGGCTATGATTCACGCGCGCATTTGTTAAGTTGATGGCATTCAGCTCGTCACCATCGACGGAATAGACGTGTAAGTAGGGCTTGCGGAACTCAACGTAGCGCCGTATCCAGCGGGTGTTTGTAGGGTCCGGAGTGAGAAGAAAGGATGCTTTAAGAAGGTTAGGGTTCTTGGACACGAAGCGGACGGTGGCTGTCAGACTGGGTTTTGGAGCTGGACTGCTTCCACGCGAGGGCGAGCGAGGGGCGAATGCTGCACCGGCGGTTGGGGGCTCGAGGTTTGTTGAAGAGAGGATAATAGATTCGGGCGCTTTGTGACTTGTCCAAAGGTCGAGTATACGCCGCAACAAGGCCTTTTGGCGGTCGTCAAGCTCTGTATCGGCGGCAGGTGTATCAAGTTTCGGAATGCTGAGCATCTTGGGCGAAAGGACAGTACGCGCCAGCTCTATCTCTGCGATACGCCTTCTTCGCTTTTCAACACCAATGAAGTCTTTGACCAACGAGACACCACGGGGTGTCCAATCAGTGAGGTTTTCTTCGCCCTTGACATAGTCATCACGTGTATTCATGCGCCATAGATCAGTCGCGCGCTTGACGGACGTGGGCCGGATGGCGACATTGAATATACCAACGGTGGAGTGGACGACTTTGACTGAGTTCCAGAGGTTCGATAGCGAGAAGAGAGAGGTTGGGCGGTTGTATGTGCGATTGCGAATTTGCATAGAGAGGTCAAGGGAAAATACCATAGGCTCATCAAGCTTAGCGGATGTGACGTTGAAGAGGAGATTAGCTTGTACGCGGTACTTCTCTTGAGTTGCACGGTCGAGTAGGAGAGACCCATGAGCGGTACTATCCCATCGTCCGATAAACTTAACATTCGTGGTACCATCAGCATTGTCCTTGACAACAGGCGGCGCGGTCAGATCAATCGGTACCTCCCTCACAGGCGAGTCCATTCCAGGAGCATTGCCAGATGCATCGATCAGACGAATGCGACCCATACGCATTGAGGTCACTTTTTGCCACTGCAATGTATCACCGCAGGTGTGGGTCAGATTTACCACAATGCGTCTCGCCAGACCTTGATGCAACTGATATACTCCGGCATCAAGGACACTGCTTTGCGTAACCTCTACAGGTTGGTATGTGCCATCGTCTGAGATTTCTTGAATCTGGATGCGTGAAAAAATGTCGTGATTATCCTCGGTGTAGAACTCTGATTCTGCTATACGTGCAGCACGGCGCTTCTGCTTACGCTGAGGTGCTTGGTCTCGCATGTCATCCCAGCTCAGAAGCTTGTCGAGATGCATGGAAGTCACTCTTGCAAAGATCGCGACGCGCAGAAACGTGTCTGATGGACTTGGGTAGGGTATGCTCATACTGTGAAAGGTCTGGAAGCGGATAGGCCCTTCATCAAACTTGTTCATGAACATTGTGCTCGTCGCGCCTCCTTTTGAAAGACTAGGCAAGTACAGCAAAGCGTGTACGTCAGACCCCTCTCTTTCAGGAAAACCTACAAGCTCGTGCAGCGTGACACTGAAGTTAAGAGTTGTAGTTGGGGCTTCTGCAGAAGACGGCTCTACCGATAGATGAACAATGCCAATTGGGTTGGCAGTATACGGCGAGATGACGTCGAGCTTCATGTCTCGTACTCTTGACTCGAAGACTGCGGCAAGAGGCACGTCAACATCACCGATACGAGAGAATTCGGGCATGCAGGGATCAGAGAAAGGACTCTCTGGATTGAAATGCTGCATGTACTCCGGTCGATTCATGTATTGATGCATCTGATGCATCCGCCGCACGCGCTGGCGCAACTTCTGCAATGACCATAGGTGAATTACCTCATGTTTGAAGTCAATCACACGTACACCAACACAAGGTTTCGGCGTGTCATCCAGAGCATCATCATCTTCCTCCCCAGTATCGGCTAGATTGATGAGATCATAGGTCGATGGCACCGTCTGACCGACATCAACAATGCAGAATTGGAAGACAACGTTCTTGTCCATCTGTTGGCTCATGACTTGCGCTTCTTTTAAGATAGCTGCATTTTGCAGAATGGTCTCAGCCATCGTGACGTACTTTCGCTTTCGCCAATGATGGAAGGCAGTTGTGGCACGGGCAAGCTGTTGTTCATTCAAACCCCCAGTCGCAAGATGTGTCTCATCATCGGGAACGGGTTCGTGGCCGAGTTTCCTTAGCTGGCGTTCAAAGGTCTCCTTCTGCTCTTTGAGTTTCGCTTCCATCTCTTCTTTCGCAGCGCGAAGCTCCTCTAGCTCCATTTTGGCTTCTTCGTCAGCTTTCAGTTTAGATTGGAAGTCTTCCTTCTGCTTCTCCAGCTTGTCCTGCATGTCGCTCTTCATCTCTCGCATCCTCTCACTGTCTTCGTACTGCGGCGTGGATGGTGAGGTCAGCAGTGTATCTACTGAGAAATTGTCCATAGTTCCATTGGACGCATATTTCTCGCGTATAGGATACGATGATGTTGATTCCACATCTTCTTCGTGCTCAAACAAACGGTTCGCATGGCCAGCCTTACGGTTGTCACGTTGTCTTTGCAAGTCGTCGATGATGGCATCGAATTCGTCATCTGGCAGATTTTCAATGCGCTTGTCTGGTCCCAACCAGGCGGCTAGTGCTTCTCTGCGTGCGAATGTGAATTCAGACTCCTTGCCACGCTGCCAGAAAGCAGGCGAAGAAGCTCTAGGACTGTCTGGGTCGAATTCGGAATTGGCAAGACTGATTGCGCTATGTGTTCTATCATGTCCAGGTCTCGGCGCAGGCGAAGGTGAATTGAGCTGGCTCGTGTGTACAGAGTGGCGAAGTAGGCTCTTTCCCACTTCAGCACGTTCCGCCCTTACTTCACCTGGGTTCGTGAAACGGAAAATGTGGAAGTCACCAAGAATGATGCGGTGCCCGCTTTTGAGTTGCATCGGTTTGTCTATCCGAAGACCGTTGACCATGATACTAGCTCCTTCCATTGGTACTACAGTAACGGTGCCATCCACATTTTCAAGGTCGCAGTGGTGTGCAAGTATTTGCGAGCCGTTCAAACGGATTGCTGCAGTCTGATCTTTGGTGTCCGAATTGCCTACGGTTGTTGTTCCAGGCTTCAAGTTGTAGATCAGACACTCATTCATAAGTGCATCGTCACTTAGATTGACCAAGTGAGGCATGTTCTTTGGTGTGGAGAGACCAACAAACCCCTTCTCAATGCTGATACCAAGCTCTTCTAGAGCAGCCTCGCGCTCTTTGTGAATTTCTTCGGTCTTTTGAAGCTTCTCTTCCCATGTCTGATTGAGGTCTTTGTACAATTTTTCTGACTGGTTTAGTTTTTCCACGATTTCAGCCTTGGATACCTTCTTCTCAGTACCGTCTGCCTCGGTTATTGTGACGATTTGCTGTTCTAAAGGTGTGCCCGGCGCATACTGCTCTGCAACCATACCACCACCGTTGCCGCCACCACCCCCACTGAGTTGCGAGCGAAGTTTTGCAAGCTCCTCGTTCAGCTCTCGAATCATACGTGCGTTTGGGTCTTCGTTGACAACAGCATGGTTCTTTATGCGCTTTGCTGAATCAGCGTATCTGAGAGTTGACAGGGTCTCGTCAAAGTTGATATCTGCTGGCGAAATGGCTGCAACCATAGCAGTCATACTATTTCCTCCTAGCGAGTCCTTCAACAACCAAGTCAGAACTGAGTCTCGGTATGGTACTTGCGTCTTCTTTTTTCCTGTTGACTGATCCGCCAGCGCTGCAATGACGCGTCCCAGGGTCGAAAGAGATCTATTGATCTCTGCACCTTCCTTCAATCGTGCACCTGTTGCACCTGTGGATTGCGCCCTTTCCGAACCTGCCAAGTCAACCAGACTAATCTTTGCGACTCTCTCCCCGCTCAATCCAGCTTGTACATCATGGCGCTTCTGAGTTAGGGTTACTGTAAAGACAGCATGCGATCGTGAAGATGTCTCGTTCATGTTGGTAGCAGCGACTGTACGAGCCTTGTTTCCTTCATCCATCAAATTCTCGATGTCTGAAAACGACTGCACAACCAATTTCGCAAGGTCTTCGACATACGGACCGGTTGAAGGGTGCTCTCGTACGCGTAGGTTGCCTTTATTCGAAGGGTTCAGAAGATCGCGGACACGCTCGTTGTAGATTTCCAAGTATGATACCTCAACGGTACAACTCAAGTTCTTGTCCTTCTGCATCTCCCCAATCCTTTCGAACATATCTTGACAAATTTTAGGAATGATTCCATATTCCTGCCCATAACCCATCATGGAATATGACTTTCCTGATCCAGTCTGACCGTATGCAAAAATACAATTGTTATATCCTTGGAAGGCATTGTCCAGCAGCGGCTTCCCTAAGTCTTCATGTAGGTTATCTTGTCCGGCATAGTTGGGCGCATCGCGGTCGAAGGACCAGTATGAACGATCAAATGCAAACGTTTTAGTGCCTTCGGCGGCAGCTTTGGCAGCTTTTCCTTGTACGGAAACGTTCGTTGGTGGTTTAAGGATTGTCTGGTCGCCCTTCATCTCCACAATGCACTGTGCATTGCGCTGCTTTTCTGTGTTTCGTCAGCTCCGGACTGATTTGAATGTACTCTTTCGAACATACCTCGACCGTTGAAGGGCCTACACCTCACCACCACCTTGATGTTACCTCCGCCTGACGCCATGTTGTAGGACCAATTACTGCTTAATTCCAAGATTATGTCGGTACTGCGTAAGAAATGAATGCCAGTCGAGGCAGCAATTACACGGCGATCATGTGATGAACATCGAAGCTACCAGAGTATGTCAAACAACTGTGGTGCTGTGCAGATGCAGGTAAAGGAGGCGGTCTGTGGTGGAGCAGTCCACGGTTGTTATGGTCGAGTCGCGGCAACTAATAATACACGTGAATCCTTGCACCCACGCTTGCGGCTTGAACAGGGTCTCTTGGCGTTGTCATCCTGTAAAGTTTCATACGACTGGAAGACGTTGAATATCCCAAAAAAACACATACAATCATATATGTACCTGACATATTACACATCTCATGGCTGATGACATGTTCGCACCGCCCGTAAATCGCGCCATGAAGGTGCTGGATCGTAGCTTTTTCCAAAAGATCGTTCCTGCATCCGCTGCGAGAATCTTCAAGCCTCAAGATATTGCGCGCTGCCGCAAAGAGCTCCAATTCAGCAAGGATACGCTTCCTAATAATCGCATACAACCTGTACGAACAGATCCGGATGCAGAAATAGCCAAGAAAGGCGGAAAGTGCCTCATTTTGAAGCCTGAAATTGTGCATAACGGTAAGTTGACTACCCCACGCGACACCTCAAGGTGCTGAATCTGAACGGCAGGCAGATCGTACAACATGGAGCTCTAAGCTACGTGACCTTGAGCAGGATGGCACTCTTGGTGTCATACCTTATCAGCTCCACCTTGATTACGATTACTTCACCTACTCTGAAATTACGAGCGCAACCATTCCCCCGCCAGAAAAGAAGAACGATGATGAGATACCTCAAGGCTTCACATTGGCGGGTCATGTCGCCCACCTTAACCTGCGCGAACGCTATTGGCCGTATAAGCACCTCATTGCTACAGTTCTCGCGGACAAGAACCCTATGGTCAAGACAGTGATCAACAAACTTGACAATGTCGGCAGCGAAAACGCCTTCCGCACGTTCCAATACGAAGTCCTTGTAGGCGAAGACGACCTTAATGTCGAAGTGCATGAGCAGGGCTGCACATTCAAATTCGACTTCGCAAAAGTTTACTGGAACACACGCCTGCACACCGAGCACGAGCGTCTGTGTGACATTTTCCAAGAAGGCGAAGCTATCTGTGATGTGACAGCTGGCGTAGGTCCCTTCGCCGTTCCAGCAGGAAAGAAGAAATGCTTCGTTTGGGCCAATGACTTGAACCCAGAGAGCTATAAATCTCTCGAGAACAACATTAAGATCAACAAGGTCGGTGACTATGTCCGCGCTTTCAACTCAGATGGCACAGAATTTATTCGCAAGGCGTCTGCTGAGTTACTCACAAGCCTGTACTCCGTCGACATAATGCCGAAAGTCAAGTTCTCGCGTAGCAATCCACCAAAGGAGAAACCAGCGCCTCTCAAGACCCTCACGCAACCCCGTGTTTTCAGCCACTATGTCATGAACCTGCCGGCCAGTGGGATAAACTTTGTGTCTTCATTTGTTGGGCTGTACGCCAACGTCCCTGGGGTATCGGCGGACGAGATCAAAAAGCTATTCGAGGGCAGGAAGATGCCGATGGTGCACGTTCACTGCTTTAGCACCAAGAGCGACGACAATGTACAGGAGAAGAAGGAGATCTGCGAAGAGCTGTCGAGGCAGATGGGCTACACTATCACTCCGGATATGCCTGAAGTTGACATTTACGATGTCAGAGATGTGGCGCCTAAGAAGAGAATGTTCTGTGCAACTTTCAGACTCCCCGAAGAGGTCGCCTTCAGAGTAGTATAAGGGTCCCAAGTGGCGGGTGTGTGTGAAAGGTAAAAGTTTTCAGTTCGAGACAGGTAGACTTGCAGATACCTATATATATATCTGAATGCCCTGAGCGATGCACAAGTGCACTTGGTATTGCTTCACAGCCACAGTGTCCCCCCTTTTTTTTGTTCCAAAAGATCGCAGAGTTTGCTTGACACTACGCAGACCCACCTACAGGCCCATGAGCATTCTGTCACCAATATCACTGCTAATATCAAGCAGTGCACGTCTTGACCCGACGAAGAAGTCACAAAAACCAGTATTGTCCTTTGGAGCCAGTCTCACTTTGATCAGTCATTGGGCGGCCGATAGTACTGGTGATCTCCTTCAGTTAAATGCCTCATCATTCGGAAAAACTGTAGCCATCATTATCGGGACTGCTCCTGTGGGTAAGCAGCTTTGTGATGTTGTAAAAAGGCCCACTGAATCGAATTCCGTCTGCGTGAGGGGCTAGAGGTGTGGGTACCTTGGTCATAAATGACTACCAAGCCTTTTGGTTGTGTCGTGGGGTGACCGAGTCTGCAAATATCCTATCCGAGACAGAGGGTTGGAGCGCTGGTTAGACGGAAGCAGAATACTTTCTCTTACCGAACAAGGGCAGCTCGTGAGCATGGCCACGTAGTAGATCCGGGTTGTGGACCGGTACAGAGCCAGCACGAGAAGCGGACTATGGCAGGCACTGGATGCTTGCTGCAGCTGATCATCAGAACGATTGCTGTACAGGTTGGCCCATAACGAAAAGCTCTACAAGTCTGGATTGATGCGGTGTAATCGCTGGTACCAAGGATTGTGGCGCTATGGACCATTCTATCTAACTTTTGTTAGACTCGATAGCTGTCCCTTGCTAGTCGGCTTCTTAGGCCTAGTAAGAGCGTTCATTTTGAGTGCTGTCCTGCCACACTGCAAGGCACCCTTTCAACTTTGATCCTGAAAGCCGTGTCTTTGATGTTCGCGCTCATTTAAGCGGCGTACACGAATATTGTCTTAACCCTACCTTACTCTCAACAAGTACAATGTAGATCGAACAGCAAGACCTGCGAGCGCATAGGCTTGCACAAGATATTAAATCTTTGTGCGGCACTCCGGAAATTTTTTGAGAATCAGATCCTTTTGAACTTCTGTTCGCTCGAATAATTCTGTTACCTTGGTTGTTGTTCCGAGTGAGTGTGATATGTGCTCAGTACTGGCCAGTCCTTAGCATGGTAATTGAATCGTCACTACCATTGGCTAACCCTCTGCGCAAGTTATGGTTGATATTGTGTCATTCATGTCGGCTATGCTTGTAAGCACTTAACACAGTAGCTGAACCATTTGACTCCTATATGTCTCGCATCGTGAAAGTCTCGGGTCTCAATAGTACAGTAGCGACGACAGTCGAGCGCTCGATCCTCACAGGGTGCTGTGGCCGTCAAGTCTGACTTTGAATCGTGCCAATCGTGCTAGCAGCGACTTGTATAAATATGGCTTTTACTCAGATGTCGAGGGTATCATTAAGAGTATTGTCAATCAGATCTTTGACGGCTTGACTGGGATGAGCCAGCAGCTGATGAGAGCCTATCTATCACACTGCTGTTGGTGGAGCTACAGCAATGCCCAGCGGCGCATTACCTTCTGCACCGTGCCTCAGAACTGGAGTACTAAATGCTTCATAACAACTAGTAGTTTTGAGTTGGTCTTCGTTTGTATTGAGTCCGCCGGCTTACATTCGTTGAGCGAGCTCGCAACGATTTTCTTCCATGCTTGGCCCGCATTTCGAGTAGCCAGATCAACCATATGAGCGATGCACTGACAGCTGAGCAGGCCTTGAGATATTCCTCTACACTCAACTGATTTCGTCAGTGTTATTGATGTGAAGTTCAAAGTGCCGTGAAACCACCTAACTTTGAGTTGGGGATGCTTTCAATTTGTCCAATCAAAGCGCTTTCGCTTCGTCGCCCGGAACAACGAACTTCGAGGAGCGAGCAGTGAGTCGATCACCATCCCTTTGTCAATAACTTCTATATCTTTCTTGAGAAATTGCTTTGTGCTCTCTTGCAAACTGCTCTCAACTCACCCGTCGCGCTGCGTGCACTGGTGATACTGGACTGACCGAGTGCCCCTCTTTTGACCCAAGACCAACTGCAAGTGTGTTGTGTATTGCTCTATCGAGCATCCAGCAGAGACGGTATATACGAACGCCTCTTGTAAGTTGAGTATGCTAACCAGAGATCTTGCAGATCCTTGGCGAGTGCAAAGATGTCTTACACAACAGATGCTGCACGTTGGCGCGCCCTGGCGACTCGCGACGCTAACGCTAATGGTCACTTCTTCTATTCAGTGAAATCAACACAGATTTACTGCAGACCAACTTGTCCTGCAAGACTGGCGCGTCGAGCGAACATAAGCTTCCAGAGGACAATCGCGGAAGCGGAAGCTTTAGGTTTTAGGGCGTGCAAGCGATGTAAGCCAAACGTCGAAAATGAAGACCCACAGGACAAGGCCGTAGCGAAAGCATGCAGTTTTATCGAAGAGGCGGCGAAGAAGGGCGAGGCGAAATCCTTGAAGCTGCATGATCTTGCGAAGAAAGTCGGTCTGACTCCAAGGTACTTCCACAAAATCTTCAAAGATAAGACTGGCACAACGCCACGAGAGTACACAGATATAGTTGCGGCGCAACACAATAGCCCAAGTACGACTCCTGGGTCCGATTGGAGCCCACCGAACGTCAAAATCTTCGATTGGGATAACTTCGACATTTCTGAGCTGGCAGACTACCAGTTCGATTTGAGTGTAATGCCGAGCCATGATTATATGGAGCAAGCAGCACAGGTGTCGACTACAGGCTTCGTGATGGCTCCAAGTGATTGGCCTACACTACAGCCCTGGGGAGGAAGATCTTGGGATCTCGACAATTCAGATACCGATTCTGCCCTGTCACATGAGCAGCCGCCAGCGTCCAATGAATCGGACACTGCCATAGTCGACTTTGGACAATATCATACTACAAAGCCAACGCCCATGGATCCGGCGTTCGCCTTCGATATTGAGATGGCTATGTTGCTCCAGAGTGACCTAGCAAGTACCGATTTTCCGCTTAGCATAGCGCAAGACTTAAGCGCGTCAAATATGCCAATCACTCCGGGTCCCTTGAGCCGATCGTATAACGGCAATGTAGATACTGTATGCGTAGCCCAGGCCGTGAACATGTGAGCTTAGTACAAAGGCATCTGCTGGGTGAAAGATAAAAAATCAGATTGCTCCTGCTCTTGCTCTGCTGCCTACATAAAGCTATCAATGTTACATAATGCTGTCTGCCAGTATTCCCATCGTGCCTGTAGCCCCACCAACTGTATCTGTCCCAGCGCATGCATTTGACGCGGCAATGTTGTACGCTTACAAGGAAACGATGTTCGCATCGTGATCAAGGAAAAGTCTTATCTGAACCATCAAAGTAAGCGCATGCAACCAAAAAATGTTTACAATACAACAAGAACTTTTGCTCTCAGCGACCGATTTATAAGCAGCGACGGCGTAGCATATGTCGATGCTAGCCATACCTTTTCCGGCTCTTCCTATAGATTGATATGGTCTGATGTATCTCATCTTGTAGCGTCTGGGAGGAACTGCGAAAAATTGTACGTACCACTTGTGTCGCAAAGGTCTTCTCGATGCTAAAGAATTAGTCAAAATAAAAGTATGGGCGCGCCAACAACAGCTGTGCAGAATGCTTTGATCATGAGCGCATAATAGACGCAAAGTGTTCGTGTTCATGAGCTTGTGAAGCTTCGTTAGAAAAGTTGATGAGACCCACGCGAGGTCGCCAAGAACTCTAACTGTATCGAGCACTAGCTTGTCATTCGATCCGAGTCGTATGAGGTACTACCTAACAGCTTATGCACACAGTGTACTTCGGGATTAAAAGTACAGCTATCTCTCGACGAAGAAGTAGCATCTATAATGTAGGGTCTTCTTCGCTGATAGGCACCAGGTCTCCCTTACCCTAGAAGCAGCATCGTCAGCAAACTCTTATAATTGAGAAAGATTGTTTTTCCTTTCTTACCTTGAACGCTTCAACGATGTTTGCCTGCTCGCTCAGCATGAAACGGCTGGTTTGGTTTCCAACAAGGGCCAGCTTCCTCCACCGTTCAAGGTCCTCCTTGTGCCTCTTGTCTCCATGGGCTACCTCTGCCTGCTTCCAATGCCCCTCAGAGAACGAAATCAAGGTTGTGATCTTTTTGTTTGGGATGTCGTAGACAGCAGAGACTACAGTTCCAGTTTCTTCAAGCCAGTTGATCTGCCAAAGCTCACCAGGACGGATGCACTGATATGTTGCGCGCTGGTAGTTAATCCTCCCAGCCATCGGACCCCCGTGAATAGCATAAACCACACGGTCATCTGAGAAGCACCAAAGCTCGTAGCGCCACTTCTCTGGGTTGCCATTGCTGTCCTGTGCATCGTAATCATAAATCAAGTGGACGTCCTTAATATCCTTGTGAAAAGAGGGGTGAAGAGGAGTGTTGGTTAAGAAGTCTGGGAGCTTATCTCCTGGAGCCATTGCTAAGGTGGATACAATATTTTTTGATAATGTCCTGAGAAGTATTGGAGCATGTTTTCGCAGTTGTCAACGTTGAAGTACCCCCAGCTTCGTCTTAACGCGGCACTACCGGGAACGAATGACGTAGCACACTGCGACATCGATCCAGGCGCCATGGTGAGGAAGAAGATCTTCCTTGGACATCCTGTCTATATTGTTGTTCCCAGTGCATGTTCAAACATGTTACTCTCGGTCGACACGATCAAAGCCAAATGAGTAACCCACCCATGTGCCCTGTAGCATACAGTGCAAGGGCGATCATGCGTTCCGATACATGTCTGGAAAGGTGTCACGATAGAAGCGGTCAGCATGGTTCGGCGCACAGTTCGGCGAGACACACGGATACAGTGCACAAGCTTGCGAAGCGTGCAACTTGTTACCAGTCGCTACACGAATGGCAAACATTAGTATTCGTCCGTTCATTTGCCTGATCGAAAGCTGTACACATCGACAACCCCGACTTCCATCTCTCCCGGCGGTAAGCTGCGTAGACGCCAAAGGTTCGAGGCAATGCGGCTGTCACACAGCAACGAATAACGCAGGGCAGAGGGATGGAGTGTCATCACTTGCGCGTTGTCAGATCCGTGTAACGTGATTCGGGTTGCGTCGCCGAGCAGTCTGATTGAGTCACGTGCCTGAGAGTTTGTCAACAACCAGCAACGAAAGTCTGTATATCTGAGCAGAAAGTGTATCACAGCTCCTGGGGCTTTAGACCATTGCAGGAATCGGTCTGAGGCACGTTGAGATGTATCTGACCTACCTGGATACCGCTCGCTCGCTCGCTCCCGTCAGATGCCCCACTTCGCTAGTGGACCCAGCGCAATGGCTGACCTGGATCAGCCCTGTGAAGTTATTGTCTGCTCCAGTCCCATGCGGATATGATGATTTGATGTCGAACCGTCTCAATAATGTCATCTTTGACATCGCAAATTGAGGGGCCGAGAGCACCAGATAGGCTGAAAGTATGGGGTGCGAACACTGCCAGCTGGCGATGCGCTACAAAGAACAAGCGCCGCGCACATGTTGTCAGCGCCACCGACACCGTAGAGGCATCTGTCCCTGCGCAAGACCCGAACGCATCCTAAAATCCAGTCGAACGTTTCAAGTCATTCTCGAAGGGATGTTCTGTGCCTATCGCAGGTAGAGTGAGCTATTCGAGCCAAGGGAGGATAGAGTGGTGCAAACAATGCCCAGGTAGTTGGTGGGTGACAAGCCCACTCCTTTGGGAATGTCGTCGCCGAGCAGGCCCAGATAAGAAGTGGCATGCGTAAGACCAGCCGGTCTGCGCCCCCCTGACCCGGTTAACCGAGAGAAAGGGCTGGATGTGGATTGCATTCAAGAGCATTGCATTCAGCTTTGAACAAGAAAGCCATAGCAAGGAACCATAAGGTTATCGGAAGCGCCGCTTTCCAGCGGTCAGGATAGTTTCGCATGGGATTCCGCTCGGCAGGAAATGACTGTCTCAGCGTTCAGTTACATCAAGTTACTTCTGCATGCAGCTAGTTTCGCGAATGGCCGTAGCTCTGCCCCATATCCACCGCAACTTTGACCCCAGTCTGGTCATGCAGCGTCACGCAGGACAGATGCAGTATGACAGGGGTCAGCGGAGACAACGAGGACCTCTGGTACGCCCTGCCCCCATGGGTCCTTTCAAATGTTTATCAGCAGTAATGATCACTACACTCTCAGCCTTTCGTCCTTCAGTCTCTCTGTGCCTCATTGAATCTCTCCCAACATTGGATTACCTTAGTATTTGGACCATTCACTGAACCTTCGAATAAGCTGAAGATATCTGTGTATCTGAGCACACCCATATCATCCGTTCACGATCCCTTAAGGGTTTCTCTCTGAATGCATCCGGTTTACTATATGCCCAACATGGGTAGAAAGAGGCTGATGTCGCGTGAATGCCTGGAGATACTACGCAGCTCTGCTTTCGAATCTGAACACGCTTGGCAATACGACATATCCTATATGGAACATGAAGCAGCAGCAGTAGCGCTGGAACAAGAGATCGAGCAGTCCCTAGCAAGCATATCGCCCGATGAGAATTCTGATGAGCAGATCCGGATCATCAAGACACAAATCAACATCCACAGGGAACGACAACGGGCGTTAAGGCCACACTTGGAAAGTGGCAGTGGCGACTTCGATGGATGGGGAAACGAGTGTACTTTTGTACCGGCGCCAAATCAGTGGGGCGCAAATGGTGACCTTGATGAAGAGAGCGAGACATTATCCTCTGTGTGTTGATCCCGATGATTAGCCACAATGTGTTTGCATAAGCTAATATCTACTCAGATACATAAGTTCCTTACTTGGAAGTCGTCGTCACCAATATCAGTGACACCACCTTATTCACCACTTTACGATGAGCTGCTACCCCCAGATATTCCTTACCACTCGATGCTAGATCCCTACCAAGCACCAACAACGTATCACCTTCATCGCACACGCGAATGGACAGGCCTTTCGGGGAGCCGTAAGTACGTTTATACCGCACGTGAGCATTCAGATAAATATGCTTTATACATGCTCGAGGCGACGCACCGAGGCGATTCTCAGATCACATCTGCCGACTTCTTCAGGGTCGCAGAGTACCCCAAGACCTGCATCCATATACTTCTTTCTGGGATCGAGAAGCAGCGCCTATCCACGTCATCGAAAGATGCTGCCTACAAATCAAGATGTATCCATCTGGACGTTAAAGACGCCTTCGCACAGTCTGTGAAGGAGTATCCAGACCGACAGCAAAAGATCCCATGGTCACCAAGACGCTTCACTTATGGAGGCCGACGTTTCGTATGGAAGTCTGGGGATTCCAATGATGACGCGATGCCTGAGACCTTGTACGAATTTCGGAAAGACTGGGCGAAGCCAGGTAGCCGAACTGGGAAACGTTGCGATGATGCGCTTCCAATGACGAAGTTGGTATGGGGTGAGAAGAAAAGGAGTGGAAAGGTTGACAGCTATACGATACACTTCGCTGGCGGTATGGACCAAGTGTTCAGGGAGATTCTCCTTGCCAGCCAAATGGCTCGACAAATCTGCCTGTTCACAGCGATGAATTGAACAACTGTTTGCAAAGTAAGGGACCCAGAGCTGGACTCGAGGTATCATTATGCTTTTACGATATGTACCGATTATGATGGAGCAACTGGTTTGAGCGCTGGTCCAGATAGATACCCTGAAGCGCGATTGATAGCTGGAAAAGGGGCAGAAAGATACCCTCATTAGATGCATTCACTCGCACTGCTTCTACTAATAGTTAGAATAACAATCGGCAAGTCGATTACGCTTTGTCGCCGTTTCTTGCTCTATTGTCACGGTCGTTTCTTCAAGCCACCAAGCCACCAAGCCATTTCCAGACGGTTACGTTGCATCCACCATCTCTACAGAAGCTCCTTCGGCATGCTTAGCTAAGCCCTATCAAGATTGCTGCAGTCGCGCTGCACCTCACGTTGCAACACCTACTACACACATCATCTTGCTGCAGCCCTAACATCAGCCTTACGCACTCTGCAGAGCGACGAATAAGAGTGTCTTCCGGGGAAGCATCCTTGCTTGCTTTACCTGTCCTCGTCCTAGCAGCAACTTATATCGCTGTCACCTTGTTCCTTCTCGCACTAATTTCTCATTTCATACGACAACCCTAGCCTAACGCCTACCGCTTTGCAGTGCCTCCTTGCACCCGACAGCCTGTCACTACGCCACCAACTAGAAGCCACAACTGCCATTCACCGTATTTGTCACAGCTACCGGTTTCGCATCAAATCAAGAGGCTACAGGACGCGAACGTGCATGTTTGCGTTTCTTTGGTTGTACATTTCTACGTGCTTAACGACCGTTTCAGAACGTCTGCTTACGGATGCACCGTTGACAAACAGCCATGGCTTCAACACGCAGAACTACGCTCCGCAACACCACATCTCAGTTTTGCGCAGCTCTACTTTTATCTCCCTCTCCATCTGAGCTTCTGTCGCAACACTTTTCCAAGGAACCCAAGATAACCGAGCATGGGCCGGAGTGGTCACGCTCACGGCTCCCATTCCTTGCAAAAACTTTTACGGGCAAAGATCTGTGCGAGGAATACTTCAGGTTGATGACCGAGACTCTTGGGATGTCTCTGAATGAAGACGCGTTCCCCAATGCAGAAGGTTTCATTGTCGATGCGGAGGTTGGAATGGTGAGTGTGGTAGGAAAAGGGCGGTTTTGGAGCAAGAAGACAGGCAAGGGCTGGAATGAACAATTCATTTACAAGTTCAGTGGTTTCGATGAACAGGGAAAGATAGGTCACTGGGAGATCTGGGCAGATCCTTTGAGCGCCTGGAATGCTGTTGGTGAATGAGTTAATATACGCACTACTTGCAGAGAGCATGCCGAGGCTACAAGATCCAGAAACAACGAAATGAAACGACAATATCAAGAAGCACTTTTGGTCTTAGCACTACAATAGAGCAATGCATCAGGATGAGCATTCAAAGTATTGTGCTGCTAACTTCGACCCCGCACCAATCATCTCACGGGCGCGCCTCACCGAGGCTAACTAACGCTCGACGCAGCTTACTCGAACTATCATGTAGCTATAGGCCAGCAGCGGCATTTACTTTTCCATAAAACAAAGCAATTGACAAGAGAAAGAGCAAGGGATATAGTCATACACCATGTCTTCTACCAAGCAAGCAACTCGACATGACCTGGACGATGCCAAACTTGGTACATATCTACAACAGCACATTCCCACGCTGAGACTACCCGTAACTTCAACAAAAATTGGATACGGACAGAGTAATCCCACATACTTTGTGGACGACGCGAACGACGTTCGATATATTCTCCGAAAGAAGCCGAGTGGAACCATTATCTCTCCAGTGGCGCATCAAGTTGATCGAGAGTACAGGGTACTCGAAGCACTTGGAAAGGTCGAAGGATTTCCTGTACCAAAAGTGTATTGTCTGTGTATGGATGCGTCAGTAATCGGAACAGCATTCTATGTACACAAAACCCTTTCTGGGGCTACCATGGTGAATATGTACACTGACAATTGCTCAGATAATGGAATTCGTCAAGGGCCGTATCATTACTGATCCTAACCTTTCCACCTTACCTCTCACTCAACGGCGCCCAGCCTGGTTCTCTCTAATCTCGACTCTTGCATGGCTACACTCCATTGACCCAGACACCATTGGTCTGTCTGATTTTGGCAAGAAAACAGGCTTCTACACCCGCCACTGCAACACATTCTCCCGCATCGAGGCCCAGCAAGCTAAGGTCAAGGACATCAACACAGGCAACGAGCTTGGCCGCGCTCACCCAAACTTTGATGAGATCGTAGACTATATCCGCAAGAATGTACCATCTGATCGAACTAGCATCATTCACGGCGACTACAAATTCGACAACGTGATCTTGCATCCCACAGAACCAAGGGTCATCGCAATCCTAGACTGGGAACTGAGTACTTTGGGCAATCCAATGATGGACGTTTGTTATGCTTGTGGCCCTTATTGGAACCGTGGACAGAAGGGCAGTGCAGTTAGGGATGATCAGGGAGGTGAGGTATATCTGCCTGGAAACCAGAAGAGCAATGGTATGCCGAGCATGGATGAGCTGGTGGATGAATATGCAACGATTACTGGGTGGGATCCGAGGAGAGACCAGTGGGAGATTGCAAAGGTGTTCCATCTAATGCGAGTAAGTTGGTTTCGAAAGTTCGATACTGGATGACTACTGACTTGGTGATAGGGCAGCACAATTAGTCATGGTATTCAGGCACGAACAATCAGCGGGCAGGCGAGCAGTGAGTTTTCACATATGTATTTTGAGAACACGAAGAGAGGTTTAGACACGGCACTTGCGATGGTACGGTCAATGAAGGAGCGAGAATCATTGAAAAGTAGTTTGTGAGAGTGCCAGATTATAGCATTCTTAATTCGTAGATAATAGGAATACAGAACAGCAGGGGTATATCAGTCTTAGGCTAAGAGAAATCCATCATACGCTGGACGGGCTAGCTGCCAGCTCTATCCATCACCACCACATTTCATCGTCTAGTTTTTGTAACTTGGCGGCGCAGTCTCAAAGCCTGCCTGCCTCTCAGCCTTCCTCGCGCGCCTTCTCTCACGGCGGTCCAATTCCTTTGCCACAGCCTTGGCCAACTTCCTCCTCTCTTCGCGCTCTTTCTCCTTGATGATCTGCTCCCTGCCTTTTCCGCTCCAGACTGCACGGAACTCCTTGCGGAACTTCTGCTTGAATGTGAGGGTCTTGTCTTCCTCTTCCTCGACCTTCTTAGCTGTGTATTCGGCCTCGTCTTCGGTATCGAGGAAGTCGTCTTCGTCTTCGTCGATTAATGGATCGGAGGCTTCAGCGTTAACGCTCTTGAGGTTGCGCTCTTTGTCCCATTTCTTGGTGCGCGAATATGCAATGCAACCTGTGGTGAAGAGGACAACGCCAAGTGGGAAGGTCACAAAGAGGCCCATGACCACAATCATGGCGACAAGATCTTCGTCCATAATGACAGTTTGATGTAGTGTTTGTAGTTTTGAGAGATGCAAAGTGATTTCGGTAGCTGGTCAGGTAGTAGAAACGTTTCAGGACGTGTGGCTCTGATATAGGAGATGTAATCGCCACCGCCCAGGGACACATTTTTGGAGGCAATTGTTGCCGCGGCGTGGCGGTGCACATTCTGTGTTACGTCATCAGGGATATCATCACGTGCTTTACCCCTTAGTGTCTAGAATTCGACAGTGAACTGAGGACAGATGTTCATTTTCCTTTACTAGGGCTTCCCCCGACCTCTTACAATCCCGCTAGTAGAGATCGAGCAAATCCGCTCTGATCAAACGCTTACTCCTCGAAACCCGGCTCTGGAACGACTGCACTCCTAATTTCCCCTTCTGATAAGCACCTGTAATACTGCATTCGTGCTGCTCTGACAATTGTACCCATGGAACCGCCCAGGCAGAATGTTTGCGGATGAATGGCTTCCTTGCAAAGTGTCTGGTTCGCTGGCAGATTATGATTTGCATGTGAAGTGAAGCACTTGAATACCGTTATTGGCCACGACAGGCTGAGCATAACGACCAAGACATCTTGGCTATAGTCTTCCAGACAGCCCAGGCTTCTCTTACATCAGGAATAAACATCACCGGGGTCCGCTCTTAGACCCGGACTTCTTCCTTCCCGTTTGCTTCGAAACATTCCGTTCACTGTGGCTAGAATGTTACTTTCTACCGAGACCACCAAGTCACTGTTTGCAACATTATAAGTGTTAAATCGTCAGCATTTTCGCAGTGGATGTATCACAGAGAAGTCGCATAACTGGGAAGGGCAACAAACGCTAGAGTGCATTGAAAATTGGATCTCTATCATTGATCGACCGTCTAGACGCATAGAGCGTGTCATCAACTTATATGCGGAATGCGAAACATGTGGTATTTGTGCCCTTCCCGTTTTTGACGCCGGCGCTATGCAAAAAGCAGATACGTAGGGAGAGAAGGTGGCAAGATTACAGTGATAGTCGCCGAGAGCTGGAGAGCCTCTATGTCTAAGTACATGTGAGAAACGCTGGGCCTGCAGACGACTCGTGAGAAAATGGAATTTAGGGGATACTAAGAACAAGGGGTATAAAGGAGTGTCTTTTGCAATTGTAGCGCGACGCTTGTTTGTTGGCCGAAAGAGCGAATGAAATGGAAACAGGGGGCTTTCTGATCAGTATCAGAATGACAAAATTATCATGTGTTCTGCAAAACACGTTGAATTAATGCAATTTGAAGTGGTGTTTTGCAGTTTGATTGTTGTGCGATCTAGTGATCTGCGACATCCTCGTCCCTCATGGGATATAGAATATCGCCAACGATCACGGACCGTATGTGATTGAACAGCACGAAGAACCACATCGCAATAATAGCAATAGAGAGGCCATTGCCAACAAAAAGAATCGTTTCGTCTTTCAAGGCGTTACCGATGGAAATGGTAGCAATGGCGAATCCTGTGTTGGGGAAAACCATGGCCCACCAACCCAAGTGGAAGTAGACAGCCCATGAATTGATGACCTAGAAATATATTAGTAATGCTCCGATGAAGTTTATTCGTAAAGACCTACAGCAATAAGAGCAATCATAAAGAACCACATAGCCAGAACCCAGAGGAATAGAGCAGCAACAAGAGCCAATGTACGAATGAGTTTGCCATCCATAAGGCCGTCACCCTGCAAGTCAAAATCCTCAGGAAGAGCATTTGCCATACCAAGGAACGCCAAGCAGGTGAAAGAGGGTGGCCCAACACCAATGAACATGGCCCCACGATGCTCACGATCCGGGTAACCCACTTGCATGAGGCGACCGATGTAATGAGCATACATGAGAATTGCGACCGTGAACCCAAGACCTTGACAACCAAGACCCGCCACTATAATGGGGTATCTGGCTGTAAGTGGCTGGTCAGCTGCAATGACTGATGCGATTGTTCCTGACAGCATGATGGGGAAGATAGGCAACAGCCATGAGGGCATGAAGCTAGTCAGCTTGTAGGTGTGCGCACAGAACAAGAACGAGTACTGGAAGACAGCGAGGCAGAAGGCAAAAAAGGTATATAACCAGAATGCAACCGACATACTGGTGATAGCCCATGCACGGTTAGGGTGATCGATCTCATAAGCCTGGATGATGTACTTTTGTGTTCCGGTGATGATGGTAGCGACCGAAAGGAAGAAAGGGCCTAGGAAGAGAGCTTCACGCTCGTGCGTGATAGAGCCTTTGAAAGCCCCAGGGAACTTAGTGAATCGTAGGATCATGGTTCCCGTTATGCCAGCGAAGAAGATAAGATTGAGGATGTAGAAAACGGCGCCAATGGTGATTAAACCTGGGAACGCATGAGGTTGGATAGCGATCAGAGTTGAAAGGCCACCAGTAGCCATGGTCAGCGTGTACCAAGCCCATGTGAAGTGGCGAAGTCGCTCGCCAAATGGCATGTATGGCTGGTTCGGGTCCTTCCTGTGCGGTAGCTTCGAATTGTGATCCCAACCATTTCCATGACCGTGGCCATCATCTTGCTTCTGCTTTTCAAGATCGATTGAGGCCGGAGGTGTCGGCATGGGTGGAGGTCGTGGTGGAGGATCGTTGAACGGGTTCTCTGCTCCTTTCCCTTTGGAGTCAATGGGGTAACCGTTTGAATCTACAGGCCCAGCAATGTAAGCTTCTCCGGTCGGATAAGGACCCGGAGGTGTCTGGACCCAGGTGTTGGTCCGCGTAGTCTGTTGAGACTGGTATGGGTATTGGTTGTCTTGCTGCACGTTCATGGGCAGGTTGCGGTTTTCAGGTTGAGGGCTCTGACTTGGATACCTGTTCTCTGGCTGGTACGCCTGTGGAGCATACTGAGTTGGCTGAGGAGGAGATAGTGGTCGGACTGATGAAGGTAGACCGCTCTGCGCAGGATAGAGGCCTGGTCTTGGGTCGGACTGAGGGCGTGAGTAACTTGGTCCATTGCTATCAAAATTGGGACTGAAGCTGTTGCTGTCCTTGCTATCGAAGGTCAATCCCTCAGGCTGAAACCGGGAATCCATTTTTGCTTTTGACGAGAGGTGGCCTGCACCGTGGGAACTAACGAACGGGGACGCCTGTGGATAAAGAGAAGAAATATAACATGCAGAAAAGTAGGACAATAATAATTAATTCAGCACCGGGCCGTTAGGAGAAAAGGAGGACGTGAAGTGCAGGAGGCGAAGTAATAACAAGTGGAGAGCAAGATCAGCATGGGGGTGGTGGGCATTCCCCAACTCGACATCGTTTCGAACCATGTACCACGATTGGCGCTAGACATTCCTAGCGGCTAACAAAGTGATTCTGAGCAGCAACATAGGGGTGGATTGGTACCTTGACAAGCTTGGCTGAAGTGATGTGTTGCGTACTTGCTCCTGGTATCCACATCAAAGCGTGGATAAGCTCTGTGACGGTGTCAATGCACGTGCACTTTGATAGCAACCTGAGGTCGTCTTCGCCTCGTCCCAACTTGGAAACGAAAACACAAACCCTTGGAGCGGCCGCTCTGCCAAGATGCTTAGACGTACAAGATTTCTCAAATCATGTAAGATAAGTACTGAGAACGTGGGAGATCTGCAACATTTGTCATTGCCTGTACAAAGAACAAAAACAATGAAATAGTGCGCAAATAGACATGGCTACAGTCCACTATACTGCAGGCTTCGACGTTGGTCCAGACGCATTTCACCGAAGGTGGCTTGGCAAGCACTTCATTGTGGTATAGTGTCCGCTTTGGGGTAATGGACACCCCATTGCGTAACTGGGGAGAGTAGCGATGAGTGAAGTTTGCGCCTAGAATGAAAGCGGGATGTCGCCGCGGAACAAGGAGAATCCTCCCGCGTTACGAACCCTCAGTTTGCAGGGCCTGGCGGTCTCTAATCTGGATCACCATAGGATGGTGAAGGCCGGTATTTCCCGACTGCTAATTGTAGACTGGGATGACATTAGGTCTGAGAGATAGGCTGCGGGCAATTAGATGCGGCTCAGTTAAGGATTGGTGTCCGTCGAAAGGTTGTGAAACGGGTGACGAAACGCCAAAAGCGGATCCAATTGTGTCGAAATTGATGCCAAGCATCACCAAAACACAACCAAGAAAGCGGCCCCACCCACCTGGCGACGTTGAAGCCACAGCCGTGCACCAGGCAAGCTTTCCATCCAGATAGAATCGTGGGAGAATACGCTAGCTGCTTTACGAGTGCAGCAGATCTTGCCCAGAACGACCGTGAGCGATAAGGATCCTGTCTCAACAATGCCAGAGGTCCACCCTGGTGTTTGACTTTGCAACGGCCAAGCCCAAGCCTTAGGCAAAAAGCCTATCTCAACTTCAGTGTAGTTGTTTCTCTTCCACATGTGTTCCGGAAGGCTGTGTCTGAGGTATTGTGCTGCAGTACAAATCCGCATTGTGAAGCCCCAGCGACTCTCGCCGCCGATCATAGAAGCGCTGATCATGACGCGTCTTTGTCGAGAGATTGCGATTTGTTGCCCAACTTATCCGGGACCCCTATCGTGAAAAGACGGTACCTCTTGGGTGTGGGCAGTGCACTTGACCAGCCAGCCTGCCTTACGCAGCAATCGGCCCGCCATTTGAGTATGCGTCTAAGAGTTCAATGCGTACGTGGAGCCCCACTGTTCGATGTAAATGCAAATGAATATCTACTGCACTACTTGAGGCCAAGAGAAAAAGAATGGAGATGAGGCTCAGCGGAAGGAAGGTGGTGGAGGCCAGAAGATCGGCACAAGCATGATGAGGCGGAAGTGGCTGGTGGGGCGTTTTCCCTTTCACAGCTTGTCATAGCAGGATCTACTCGAATGACAATAGCTCTGCTAAACCCAATCCTCAACCTCCCGACGATCACCCAACTAGAGACATTACTCTCATATTTAGCAAAGAGCGACTGTACAACTACAATTGCAGATTACTGTACACTGGTAGTACTGTGAGAATGTAAATTTGTGGTAGCAGAGGCAACAACAGCAGCGGCAACAACAGCAGCAGCAACAACAGCAGCGGCTTTGCCTGATTGATCTACTTCTGTATAGACTAATTCAAGGAGGCTGCACGTTGGAAGCCTTATTCAAATTCTAACCAGATTCAGCTTTGCAGTCTATGAGATCAGTGGGATTGCACAATTCGATTCAGCTTCGAATGCAGGGCGACACATGCTTCCGCCTGTCAACTCCGGTACCCACCGTTCTTGGCTATGGGTCCAAACTATGGAGCCACAAATTGTTGTTCACTTTACTATGATACCCGTGAAGCCTCTAGTCGACCACATATATGGACAAGAGAAGCCAAGAACCTAACTTGCACCAGCCATGCTAAGTCGCGTTAGAGATATATTCAAACTTTGCAACTGACTATTCACAGCATCATATGATAGAATTGATTGGAATCAGGCAAGACCTATCGGTTAGCCTAGGAACTACCCTTTGAAAGTAGACCGGCTGCTTCAACACTGGGCCGGGGAGGTTCGGGCTTGGCCAGAAAAAAACGCTGACTTTTCCTCGCACGACATACATCATACTTTCTCTTTACCCATGGCACTTTTTTCTGATAGGCCCGGCTCAGCGGACGTACCAGTCATATCAAAAGCTGCCAGGTTTTCTTCAAGAGTCGCGACACCAACACGCCGTGCTTCCGCTGCAGTGAAGGTTCCGTACACATCGACCGCGTCCATCTGATCCATATCGGAAACTCGGAAGAGAAGATTGAGAGTGTAAAACACTAGGGCACTAATGAAGAAACCTGGTAGGGTATTTAGTGGCTGATCTTTGTCGTTTGTTATCTAATACTCACCCACCAAAAAGGCCATATAGTACAATTGCACCAATGCTCTCGGTGGAGAGGTATCGCCTCGCACAGTGGCGACCAAGCCACCGATGGTCGGCGCCCACCCGCAGATCCATGCCGGTATCGCTCGCCAATTCAAGCCTCTCCAGAAATAGTAGCAAGATTTATTCGTCTTGTACAAATGGGTGAGCCTTATCCTTCTCTTCCGTAGCAAATAGTAGTCAGTGGCCATGATACCTAAGGTCGGAGCCAAAAAGACAGAGAATGACGACAGCACAGCAATGAAGGTGGTGGCGCGGTTGATGAGCTGCCATGGCTGTACAACCCATGCAGCGATAAAGGTGATGATGGCACCACGTCGTATGTCGATATAATGAGGAAACAGTCCAGCCATATCAATACCTCCAGCAATAGCATTGCCACAAATATTCTCGAACATCGATGTGAATGCAAAACCTGCAGCTAGAAAGAACACACCTGCCCGAGCCTTCGGTGAGCCGTTTCCATAGTCCATCATAGTCATGAGAAGGTCTGGGGGATTCCAATATACCTCCCCGTAAATCCTTTGTGCTGCGGCCGTGGTGATGAGACCCATAAACGAGACCAGAATACCGGCGATAAAACAGCTGGTGATCGTACTGTAGACGTAGTGTCTGCGAGCGCTGGCATATCTAGAAAAGTCCGAACCATTGGTTATGCCTGCTGCTAACCCACCAATGCCTTGATTGATTCCGGCCATGATGAACCACGAAGAGTTAAATGGAGAGCCTGTGGGAATGCTCTGCCCAGCATTCCACAGTGGCCCTAAGCCTTTTGCTACTGCAAGGGCCCAGATCATCCAAGCTAACATGCCGGCACCGCACCAGATACACACGATTTGGAAAGGAATCTTGAAATTTTCCGGGCGAAGCCAAAGGAAAGGTGTGGACAGGAACCAGAATACGACAAAGCCTATGAACTGATCGGTCGTAGTGGGAAAATCTGACCTAAACTTGTTGGGCATACGCGCAAAGGAGGGCCAAATTGCTGTTAAGCAGACCGCAACAAGTCGACCCCCATTCCAGCCTATCACGTGTTAGCTTTCCTTCCTTTCTCTATCATGCATCAATGACGTACACTGTACAGCATTCCAGATAAAGTTTAGCAAGATCCTCTGTAATAGTGGGATAAAGCTCCCTCTCATTCCCCAAGAGTATCGATTCTGGACTGTGAATCCGATGTGCCACTTCAAGCCAATCCACGCAATCAGAACTGAGAAAAATACGATAAGGAGTCTGCTAACAACTATAACGAGCATAGCCTGAGGGACAGACAACCCCAATGCTATGTCAAATCAGCTTATGTTCTGTTCTCTATACATACTTGACGCACTTAAGTAAGTATTCGGAGCTTGCCAATTTGCGACGTTCAAACTTGCAATTGCCCAGAAGCCAAAGAAGTTGAACCAGCCCCTAAGTAATGTTAGAGCTTATCGTAGAGTAGACCAGGCACCGTGGATTACCATGTCCGTCGCTCAGGCGGTAGAGGAATTAGGTCGCGGTTGCTCCAGGTATCGGTTTGTTCATGTTGACTTTCATCACCCTTCAGTCGTATGTGTTGATCAAGTAGTGCAATTTTTCGTTTCAAAGGCATGCTGGTATGATACTCAGACAGTGAAACAGGAGAAGAACAATCAGCAGTAAAAGGTATCTCCTAAGCCTTCGATTAGCCTCCAGACTAAATCTGCCTCCATATTAATATATCCGACATTACGACTCGAAAGCGGAAGCCGTGATATGGAGGATGATAAGTAGTGGCGCGATAGGCATCCAAGATGAGGGGTAGGCTGTTTTAGTAGCTTATCAGATGGAAGATGGCATGGTGATCGACAACATAGATGAAGGTGCAGCATGAGTTTGTTGTCGTCCAATCACGAGAAGCATGCATAGACGTTGGATGTCGCATGTCCTGTTAAGGTGGAGACAGTTACGGTAGAATAGTGCCCGAGTTCGGCAGGCCCCACCGACGTAATTTGATCTTATCTGATCAAACTTGTTCCCAAGCTTTCTACACCATTTGTGCTGCTATTAAGCTTTCTTATTGTACAAGAATCGCATCAGACCTTCTAACACCATGAATATTTCACAAAACCTGCGCATTGGTGTTGACGTTGGCGGGTAAGTATCTATCACGATGCAAACCCAGGGCAGCTGACAAGTATCAACAGCACAAATACCGATGGTGTCATCATAGATCCCACAAGATCAGAGGATGTTGATAAGGGAATTGTAGCGTGGTGAGTGACCATTCAACGAGGATAGAGAGCATATGATAGCAGCTTTTAATTTTGGATCTTCCAAAGAATGGATCGTTCCACGTCGTATATTGTATTCCAGTCTAACACCTTCTTAGGCATAAAACTGCTACCACAGCAAATCCCAGTCATGGTATTGCTGATGCGATCACAACTATGTTTAAGTCTGCGTCTGTAGATCCTGGCTCAGTAGCTAGCGTCACGATAGGAACAACGCACTTCGTGAACGCAGTTATAACCCGAGACTCAACTCGACTGTCACCAGTCGCCGTGCTGCGTCTGTCCGGTCCATTCAGCAAGCATGCGCCCCCTTGCGTGGATTGGCCGGATTCACTGAGAAATATCATTCTTGCACACTATGCCTTAGTCAAGGGTGGCCTAGAAGTAGACGGCAACCTAATATCTGACATCAAAGAGCAGGAAATCGTAGAGCAATGTAAAATCATCAAAGAGAAGGGCATCAAGAGCATCGTAGTGAATGGAGTATTCAGTCCAATCGACACTGTAGAGAAGCAGGAAGAGCGTACAATGGACATTATCCGGCGAGAGCTTGGCGAGGAGGTCGACGTTGTTCTCAGCAAGACTGTTGCAAACCTTGGATTCCTGGAACGAGAGAACGCTGCGATCCTCAACGCTTCAATCCTGTCCTTCGCGCGCAAAACCATTGCATCTTTCCAGTCACCCATCGAGAAGCTCGGTTTGAACTGTCCAGTGTTCATCACGCAGAATGATGGTACAATTCTCAGTGGAGAAGCAGCAAGCAGACTACCCATTCGAACTTTCTCATCAGGCCCGACGAACAGTATGCGCGGTGCTGCGTTCCTGCTCGGGAAACAAGAAATTAATGAGGCCATGATGGTGGTCGACGTCGGTGGAACAACGACAGATGTTGGCCTGCTGCTTGCCAATGGCTTTCCCCGTCAGCAGTCAGCCTACTCGGAACTCTCCGGTGTGAGGATGAACTTCTCGTATCCAGACGTGAAGAGTATAGGTCTTGGAGGTGGTAGCCTTGTCAGAAGGGTTGGAAACCGACTACAGGTTGGCCCAGAGTCAGTGGGCTACAGATTACTAGAGAAATCACTTATTTTCGGTGGTGATGTTCCCACAGCTACTGACTATACTGTGGCAAGCTTGTCTGAGGTCACAATTGGTGAACCAGAAAAAGTGCGAGGCAAGCTGGAGGAGAACGACATCGCAGATTTTAAAAGTGAGACGAGGGCCATGCTGGAGCGAATTATTGACACCATGAAGACTTCACCAGAGGACTTGCCTGTAGTGCTTGTTGGAGGTGGTGCAGTGGTGGCGCCAGATAGCTTGAGAGGTGCGAGCCGAGTTATCAAGCCAAACTGGTCGGGTGTAGCGAATGCTATTGGCGCTGCTATGGCACGAGTCAGTGCTGTTGTAGATATCATTAAGTCTACTGAAAAACATGCTGAGAAGGAACTACTAGATGAGATTTTCAAGGAGACCAAGAAGAGGACAATCGAAGCGGGCGCTCTGGCCGAATCAATAGAGATTGTAGAAGTTGAGACGCTGCCATTACAATACGTAGCAGACAAGATGCGTTTCATCGTTAGAGCGGCTGGAGACTTTGATTTTTCTCGAGCACAGGACTTTATGGACCTCGGTGTTATGAAAGTTGGGGAGGGTTCAGCGAAAGAGACGGAGAGCACACAGAGCACAATCGCACCCATGTCAAGAGAAGATACATCAAATGTGGGGGACACCATTGATGAAGTTGATTTCGTGGCCTATATACCTAAGATCGTCAACCGTGAATGGTGGATCTCAGAGACCGACCTCAATTGGATAACTATGGGCTGCTACATCCTGGGTACTGGAGGTGGCGGTTCGCCATACTCGACAATGTTACGGCTACGTGGTATGCTACGTGCTGGCGATACAGTGAGAGTTATTAGCCCAGATGATCTCAAAGACGAAGATCGAATCGGCTGCGGTGGTGGTGCAGGAAGTCCGACTGTAGGCATTGAAAAATTGTCCGCAGATGAGATGATGGATGCCCAGAACGCTCTCTACGAGATGTTTAAAGGTGGTCGTGCAACTCACGTCATTCCTGTTGAAATTGGGGGCTCAAATGGCCTTCAAGGTCTCGTCTTAGGCGCATCATCAAATATGAACGTGCCATGCGTGGATGGCGACTGGATGGGTCGTGCCTACCCAACAAAGTGGCAAACTACACCTGTTGTGTTTGGTGAGCGTGAGATCATCTTCGCTCCAGTATGTGTTGCTGATGGTAATGGTAACACACTCTATATGCCTACAGCGACAAGCGACTTGAAGGTCGAACAAGTCATAAGATCAGCTTTAAGTCAAATGGGAAGCTCCGTTGGAACAGCCGATGCCCCGGTCAGAGGTGACGAGACGAGACGATGGGCCGTCGAACACACGATATCTCTTTCCTGGCGCATAGGCCGGGAAATCGCAAAGGCCAGAAAGGAGAACAGGATTGATAGTGTTGCCGAGTCAATCATAGATGCCGTTGGAGGGCCAGAGGCAGGCCACATACTCTTCAAGGGTAAGATCATTGGTGTTGAACGCAAATTGCGGATGGGTCACGTTTATGGCGAAGTCATTATCGAAGGCACTGAGGCTCTATATTCTGGAAAGATCAAAATTCCCTTCAAGAACGAAAACATTGCTGCCATTCGTTTGCACGATAACAAAGAAAGCAAGTTCGATGAGGAATGCAACGAGGACGTGCTTGCTATCGTGCCGGACTTGGTGTCAGTTATTGATGCGCAAAATGGCGAAGCTATTGGAACACCAGAGTACAGGTATGGCCTACTGGTCTTGGTCATCGGTATCACCGCTAGTGAACGTTGGACAAGCCCGAAGGGTGTCGAGATTGGTGGCCCGAAAGCTTTCGGTTTGAATCATCTCGAGTATAAACCACTGGGCAAGTTTGTAAAACCAATCAGTGTAATCGACGAGTATGGGAAGAAGGCATGAACTGTATCTCTCAGGCTGATGAATGGACATGGAAGGTTCTGCATAGAACAATAGACGGTAAATTCATGAACTTGGCTATGCTGTCACAACGTCTGCTGTATGCTTTGATCCTGAATACAACGGAAGAATGACCTTTACTGCAGCCTCATAGCTTGTGAACAGAATACCGCCGCTGAACACCGTGCGTCCCAATCGCATAGTTGTGCCCTTCCAAAACCCGCGAATGCCGTAATCAAGTAATACACTCTTGAAAGCCTCGATTGTGCTAGTTCCTCTGGCACTCTGTGACCTGGTTTTAATTACGTCGAATGGTTGTGTTGCAAGCGTGGTCACAACACCAGCAACCGATCCGTTGGCGAAGTTAACAGCAGTGTTTTGTGGGATAGCTTTTTTCGTTTCATAGTCTTTCAGAATATTGTAGGTTCCCATCCGAAATGCTGTAGCTGATGCTTGCTTTAACGTAGTCCCTGCGAATCCCCTATATAGTCCGAGAATGCCGTGCTCTTTCCAAATAACGCGTGTTGCGTGCAAACCTGACCTGAAACGTCTCTCGTTACGCGCATCATCTATGAGAGCAGTCTTTATCCGCTCGGTAGGTGTTACTGCAGTAATGGATGCTACGACACCGGCTGTCATACCGGCTAGTAAGTTACGGCCTGGTGATAATGTGCCGGTCACAGGATCCGCGAAAGACTCTTTAATTTGATCAAAGAAAAGGAAGCGAACAGCATCTTTCGCTACGGAGCCAAACACAAGGGCGCCACAGCCTTTGTACAGCGCTCGAATGCCTTCATTTCGATAAACCTGTGTTACAACCAAGAAGGGATTACGCGGAGTCGGTTGCCCTCTTTCGGCTCTCAACTGCACTCTAGTCTTTGCAAATTCGAATGGATACTAGGTAGGTGTTAGATCTTTACCACCGCTGCTAGAGATCCTTGGCGTACCGATAGAAAACTCTCTACGCCTCCTGCGATGCCGCCTGCAGCCAACGAAACTACGGCAGGCGTAGTCTTGTCCTTGGATTCGTCAGCAGAATTCCTCGGTGTTCGGATATTAACGCACATTTCCACCCGCGACCATTGCTCCTTCGGGAAAATACGATAGATGATGTTTCGACGAAAGTTGAAATTAGCAAAAAGATGTAGGCAGCAGTTACATAACCGAGAGCCGAGCCCGCGGCTAAAGTTCTAACAGCATGAACGGCTGTCGCAGCACGTGAGAACGTGTCATGTTGTGCATGTTTGGGTCAATGTCTTATCATGTCTCTTACATCTATCTTTCACTTGCATTTCTCCAGAAATTTGGTTGCTGCTCTAGATGAAACGTGACAGTACATAATATCATCGATGTCATTACAGGAGAGTCGCAATTTTGGCACGAAGTACGCTCTGCAAAACTGACAGATCATGCGCCTCATGTGGCATAGACTCAGTACTTCGTGTATTAAGTCAGTCCGTTTAATGCCATTAATATTTTTCGTCCAAACCCCAGTCCAGACCGGAGCCCGAGATTGCATGACGCTAGCCTCCGCGAATCCACTAGGGCTGTTAGACTATATGATAGGAGAGGTTCATCTGTAGCATCTTTTTTACGCACGCTATATCTAACTAGCCTAAAAGGTGTACCTCGTATGACGATGGACAAAGTTGGTCCTTCTCCATCATCTGTCTCAATCCAGTTCATTCTACGCTTTGATAGCCTCTGACAGAGCGTCATGTGGACAACGTCTACGACAATCCACAAGAATTAACATTGATTGGCACTTGCCTGAGACTAACTCTCTTCCCCAGAATAGTGCTGTAAGGCTGCTACCATGAATTTTATCTGGTCTCAACTCTTCGACTCCACTCCATCGCCCACCTAAGACTACACAGGAAAGACCATTACTATCACAGACTGCAACACCGGTCTCAATAATGAGGCCACTCAACATTCTACCCATCTCAGGGCCTCTACGGTCGTTCTTGGAGTCCGTTCAATTGGGTAAGGTTAAGAAGCAAGGCGTGGCATTGAGTCCAGCACACGGAAGCAGAATATCGCCAAAGCAATGTAACTTGACATGCCATCCTACCAAAGTGTCCTCGAATTCTCAGCCAAAGCATTAGGTCGGTTAGACAGGATTGTTGTCTTGCTCCGGGATGCAGGTGCCGCATGAGGTAACTGGGAATTGGCTGAAGGCGAGGAGTCAACTATCTGTTATTGTGATCGCCACGTTGTTGCTTGCCCTGTCCCTCCTTCCAAATCTCAAGGAGACGGCTACGAGGTTCAATACATAACCTAATCTGGCCGTTGCCTCTTCAGAAGTTCCCGCATAGGCATCTTTTGAAGAGCGCAAAGCACCCGATGGCAAGACACTTGAAACGTTGAGTACGAGGCCTGAGAATATATCAGATGCCATAAAAGAATGTTATCAAGTGTCCAAGCTACTTGGAGTTCTGGTAATACGTTCGCTCGAGGGGAGGAAGGGCATAGCACAGGTTCCAGTTTATATTAGCTGTGTCACAGTATCTTGCTTGCTCAGAATCCTTGGTTTTTCATATCGCTCATAAATAGAGAGAGCAGCACACCTTGTTGAACAACTCAGAAGAGAGATGCGTGATCGGCAGAAAGCATGCAGACTATGAGACATGCTTACTCGGTATCTTATTTGGTATGTTTTCAAGTCTTACAAACCAGTGTACCTGGGCTTCGAAATCGGACTCCGCACCTCCACGTGGTGAAGCTTGGGAACCTGACTCTTTCAGAGCTCAGAGTCAGCGCGGAGACGTCTTGTCGATGGCAGAGATGATGAACACTGTCTGTGGTGAGCCAGCACAGAGTTTTCACCTCAACACCACGACATGCATCACAACACAACTACTGGAGCTGCACGCAGTTCCCAACATACCAACCGTCAGTCTCTGAGACTTGACAACAACTCAATTCCAGGCAGCCAGCAAAGCCTTGTGATGCCGAACTTTTGGAGGAAAGAATGGAGGACTGGGCTGGCACTTTCTTCGTATCATACTTGCCTCTGCCTTTTGATTTGCTTGCTCTGCTTGCACTGCATCGGCCCTTGGGTCTCAACCCACATCATCTCTTGTACTAGTATAGAAACCACCCTCATTTGATACAAACCACCTTATTACCAGAGATGCGTTTTGCGTTTCTCGTCTTCACTAGTCTAGGACTCAGATAGGACGTTAAATGTAAATCCAGTCCAACCAGTGTACCTCTATGTAAGCTGATTATAGTCAACGGCGTACAGTCACCTTGCTGCTGTCTTTACAAGAAACGAACGTTTCAATGTTTTTCAGGCTCTGTGCATCTACCACAAAGGGTGGCATAGAAGAGCTTATTGAAAGCTTGGAGATCAAGTGTTTTGCTTCAGAGCCAACCCGTCGTCTACGGTTGTACTTGATTTCGCTACGGCCAGGAGCATGGATCTACATAATGCCTTGGAAGAAATAGAGAAATACGACTGCTCCTAGAATGGATGCACTGTGGCGTTATGCTGATAAGACGAGTATGTGATTGGGTGATTGCTGTCAAGGCCAGTTCGGTAAGCAGGATATGTTGTTTCCTTCGAAACGAGAGGCTCGTTCTAAAGGTACCCAAGCGTGAACAAATTCCATGCGCTTGTCAACATGCCCATATGCACCGATTTTGCGCCGCATGCTTGCCCTGACAATCTGATGCCAATCCCGAATTTTTCATATCTGGAAGTGTGTCTGAATACTCAAGTGAAGGCACGTCCTTTTGTGGTTCATCATCCCCTTGTGCTTTGCTTCCGCCTCTTTGTACTTGTCTCAGCTGTCCACCACTTGCGCCAAGTAATTTATGCTTGTCAACGTGCCGGGATGCTCAGGTCCAAGTATTTTAGGGCTCTGGCTTCAGCGATTAGTACGGATTTCTCATCTCTGAAACCTATCTCCTTCATCAGCACAAGCGGATACGATGAAGCCAAGGATTTCTGTAGTAAACAGCCAGGAGGCAATAAGATGTCAAGTTTGTCCAGACCTATTTAAACAATGTACTGGCGAATTCGTAGTCAGACGGGTGACCGCTAATAAATATCCTTTGTTGCGTTCTTTCTCAAATTGTTACTGGACCGTGCGAATCAACAATCTGAGGTTGTGTTGCTGAGAGAGAGCTTCGTAGTCATATTTGCACGGATAGACGCAGGCAGTTTTCATGTTCGGCGTCATCCGGGCGCGATAAGGCATACGAGCATAGCGGACTATAGTATACCCTTCAAAGCTCTACGCTCGTTGTCTCTTGCTTCTCCGTGTGACCTGTTCTTTGACTTTGAGGATCTGATGTTCGTTCTCGTCTGGCTCTTTCTTTATACGCTTGCGCTTTGTAATTTCTTGCTTGACTACGACCTCAGTCATACCTTCATCACCTTCTTTTTTAATCACGATATCCTCCTCTTTAATTTCCGTCTTTGCGATGGTCCTCTCAGAGAATGCTTTTAAATCTGCAGTAAAAAGAACCGAATGTGCCCAACCCGCTTCTTTGCCCCAAAGCTTCCGAAAGAGGTTGCCTATCGCGTCATAGGTTGCTGCAGTCAGACTACTGTGCTTGCCCTTTCCAAATTTGTAATCGCGTTGCGCAATCTGCCAGACATGTGTATCGACTGGCACAGACTCCAACCAGCCAAGGCCAAAGAGGCACACACAATCAGCGACTTTGGGGCCAACCCCCTGAAGTACCAATAGCTCTTCATGTGCCTTACGGTATCCTTCCCTGCCGCCTTCCAGTAGTTCGCCAGCTGCTTTCGGCTTTACACCAAACTGTGGATACTCTGGATTACTCAGAGCTTCGAGCCACGCCAAACCTTCCTTCTCCTCAGCAACGATATGCGCTGTCTTCGCAATGTACTTTGCTCGGTATCCAAAGCCCAGCTTTCTAAGGTGCTCCTCCACTTCAGGTTTGCAAAGTGCTTGCGGTGTTGGGAAGTCGTGGTAGGGTACGTTGTCAATGTGCCCTATTAGTGGACCATAGTGTAAGCAGAGATTATGCACCATGCCTGATATCCGGCTGATATTATTGTTGCTGCTGCATATGAAGCCTAGCAACGCCTCCCATGCATCTTGCCGCAGTATTCGTATGCCCGTGAACTTTGGCGCACGCTTCTTGAAATTGGCATCCGAGACTGCCCATTGCTCATACAATCGGCCAAGGTTGGGTGCCAGGTTGAAGTAATGATTTATGAAGGCAAGGGTATCATCTTCACCATGGGCGATTGAGGACGTTGCTGAGCGAGTTGGTGTAGGTAAGTCAGTGGCAGTCTGGGGGAAAATGGCGCGGTAATGAAGAGCTTCAGCATCCTGGCGAAGGGAAATTATGCGGCCATGCATAGCACATGACCATATGCCTTCATCAGACTTGCGCCATCTACACAAGACGCATTAGAAAATATCAAGGTCTATTGGCAGGATGTATGTACCTAAAAGACTGTCCACAGCGAAGTGTGGTGTCTATGCAAAGTTCAGTCAAGCTTGTGGGTAGCTTGTGCCATTCTGCAGCTCGTAATGCCATAATGTTGTTCTGTGTGCGAGTCAATGCGACTCAAGTGAATGGTGAATGATAATGGTCCAGCCTTCGGTGACAGGGGTACGTGCCTGCCAAGCACGCTAAAACACGGAGAACGGAGAAAGACTGACCTTAGACAGTTTTCACGGCGACGAGAACATCACCACCCGTCCAAGCATCGTGTCCTAGTGTTCGGACCTCTGCCAGAAGTTACATCCGTTGTATTACTTGATCTCGGGTTGCCAATTGCAGCTGTCTGATCACTTCTTTATATTGCAGCCACTGGTACGCGGCTGAATTCAATCCTAACGCAACACAGCTCCAGTCAGCACTTCAGCTGTCAAGATGAACGGTGACAGCTATTCCCGAGGTAAGCTTGGTTCTCAGTACACGTACTGACTGGTGTGTAGTGCCCCGCAATGGAACAGTACTAACATAAGCAGACGGCGGCCGTTCAGGTGGAGGTTCGAGAAACTACGTGAGTGCAAGCTCCACGCGCAGCACTGATGGCCAACTGATTAAGACGCAGTCCTCGAGAGACGACAACCGCGATCGCGACAGGGGTGGAGATAGACGCCGCCGCCGTTCGCGCTCTCCTCGACACAGCTCTCGCCGCGATTACGAAGTCGACACGTACTCGTCCAGCCGCGATTATCGTGAGCGCGAGCGCGAAGATACATATGCTCGCCGTGAGAGGCGCGACGATCGTGGAGGCGATCGTGCTGAAGGGGGCGGCCGCCGGGACTGGGGGGATTCGTACTCGAGGCGCGATCGTCCAAGAGACCGCGGTGACCGAGGTGATCGAGACGGCGATGACCGTGGCCACGGACGACGTGACAGGGGCGATCGTAGTGACCGATTTGGTGGAGAGGACCGCGGTGGAAGGGGAAGACGTGATGCAGGCTTTGGTGGAAACAGGGGAAGCCAGCGTCAGAAGTCGCCCTCACCTGTCGCAAAACAGCGCGAACCTACACCAGATCTTACTCCTTTCACGAGCATTCTGAACCGTCCGCGCCGTATGACGCAGTGGGATATCAAGCCAGCTGGCTATGAAAACATCACCGCTGAGCAAGCTAAGCTGTCAGGCATGTTCCCTCTGCCGGGCGCCCCACGCGCTGCTCCTATGGATCCATCCAAACTGGCTGCTTTCATGAGCCCGTCCGCCGGTACTGCCTCCTCTGCTGCCCTCCAAACAGTAAACGCGAAGCAAGCAAAGCGTCTCTATATCCACAACTTGCCCTCGGGTGCCACATCCGAGGAAATTGTCGAATTCTTTAATTTGCAGCTTAACGGACTGAACGTCGTTTCTGGACCAGACCCATGCATTTCCGCACAGGTTTCGAGCAACCATGAGTATGCGCTCCTTGAGTTCAAAACCGCTGAAGATGCGACTGTCGCCCTCGCCATGAACGGTATTGCGATGCGCGACAACGCTCAAAGCCCTGACCAGAGTGGCTTGTCGATTCGCCGACCCAAGGACTACATTACACCTACCCGCGACGAGAACGCATACTCTGGTGACGAGGTTTCGGCCGATGTCAAGGACAGCCCTAACAAGCTCAGCATTGTCAACATTCCACAGTACATTGAGGAGGAGCAAGTTCGTGAGCTTGTTGAGACTATGGGCAAGCTCAATGCATTTGTCCTGGTAAAGGATACAAGCACTGATCAGCACCGTGGTATCGCTTTCTGTGAATACGCCGATAATGAGATTGTGGATGCTGTTATCGAAGGCCTGAACGACATTCCTCTTGGCGATGGTCACCTGAAGGTTTCCCGTGCAACCGTCGGTCTGCAGCAGACCACAGGTCTTGATGGTGGTGTTGGCGCCATTTCCATGCTGGCCGGCGCCCAGGCTGCCGAAAACCATGAGCACAGCCGTGTCATTTGCCTAATGAACATGGTCACTTCTGACGAGCTGATCAATGATGAGGAGTACGAGGGTAAGCTCAACCCTCAACAAATCCAGTTGGGGGTATTGCTAACGGTATCACAGAAATCAAGGAAGACGTTGAAGAAGAATGTGGCAAATATGGTCCCATCGTCGAAGTCAAGATCCCTCGTCCCGCCGGAGCACGCATCAGCCTCGGTGTCGGCAAGATCTACATCAAGTACCAGGATACTGATTCCGCGCAGAAGGCGATTAAGGCTCTCGCCGGTCGCCAGTTTTCGCGGAGAACCGTTGTTGCTACAGAGTTCTCGGAAGAAGGATTCGATGTTGAGGCATGGTAAGCGTGTGTCCAGCGCTAGGGTGAATTAGTACAGATGGTGCTACGCGGCGTTTCCTCGATTTCAACTACCTATTTGGTGCGGATTGG
The DNA here is from genome assembly GCA_026120165.1 of Leptosphaerulina australis. Taxonomy (NCBI): domain Eukaryota; kingdom Fungi; phylum Ascomycota; class Dothideomycetes; order Pleosporales; family Didymellaceae; genus Leptosphaerulina; species Leptosphaerulina australis. The sequence goes on from JALRMI010000071.1 coordinate 87,516, forward strand.
CATAGCTACTCTAGAGTGCTGTATGCACTAATTTGATCATGAGCAAAAGCGAGCATGGTGAGTGGGGGAGTGAGTGAGGAGTTGCAGAAACGTGCTTGAATGCTTGAATTTGAAATGGTGAAAGCGAAGCAGAGGTAGCGCATTCGTCCTTCTGAACACATACATGATACCTACAATGCGTCTCGGCCAGTCATCATTACACCCCTTTTCCTCATACGCTCTTCCACCATTCTGTTACTGTATTTCATCCCATATGTATTTGCGCTGAACAGGCCCTGTACCTTGTCGAACACCAATTCAGTGTACTTGTTGCTTGGCGCAGAGAAATCCATTGTAAACACACTCACGCTGATACTTCCACCTGCAACAACCCATGTCTCGCCCGGCAAGCTTGTGTCGCCATTGTATGCAGCATTGATACCCGCAGCTATCGGGTCGACATTATCCCAGTCGAACAATCCCGTTGTCTCATTGTATACAGCAACATCCGTGTTAGCATTGCCAGTAAGCCGTGTCTTGACAATAGGTGGGGTGGTGCCGTTGACGAGCTCGGGAATGTTGACGTTTACTCCATACCCCAGAGGCAGGACAGCTTGACCAGCAGCAGTATTCTCGATGAGTTCATTCAATACCTCAAATGACACCTTGGCAGCCAGCGCAGCAGGGTGGCTTTGCCCTGTGACGTTGAAGAATGGGACTGCTTTGTTGCTCGCGCTCAATGCGATACCAGGTATGCTTCTGGATACAGCTGCAAACGTGGCGCCTACAGTGCCGCTCAGACCCATGACGAAGGCACCAAGGTTGGTGCCGTAATTAGGGCCTGCGACGAAGAGATCGGCGGTTTGGTGCCAGCTGGGATAGTAACGCGGCAGCACGTAGTCAAGCGCGACAAAGGTGCAGGCTGCGGGTGTACCGTCGTAATACCAGATGTTCTCATCGTTGGGGTCGCGACCGACCGACGGGGATCCGGCGGGTACGATGCTGTACTGTGAAGGAACAGTCAAGTTTGCGGATTCGGCCCAGATAACAGTACCGCCTTTGCCGGATTGCTGCTGCGCGGGTGCGACTACAAGGACTGGATGATGTCAGATGAGGGTATGTGAGAGAGTTCTGGCTCGATGTATACCTTCGTGTCCGGCGCCAATAAGTAGTTTGTACAATTCGCGCAAGTTACCGCTACCAAAACCATCGTCATTGCCCATGAGAATCTTCAGAGCATTGCTTGAAGATGCAAGACCCAAGGCTGCGGTAAGCACTGTAGAGAAGGAAACACGCATCTTGGTTGATTTGCTTCAAATCTAGAGGTTTCTTGACGCCAAATAACCAGAAGAAGTTGGTTTCAATTGCTCCCTTGAGGACAAATACCACCATCTAGCTCTTCTTATATGGATCCTCATGGCGCACGCTAATCGCACCCTGCTCCAACGAGCTCTATGACCTTAGGCGATGATCATCGCTGCAGGAACAACCGACTTTCCGAGTCCGATATCGCAAGGATGCCCCTACTTGCGCTGTGTTATCGATGTGATTCGGTGTTGATAACAGGACCTGTGATGAGGCTTGACGATGCACCCGCCTGATCGTAAGCTAGAGCAAGTTGGGAAGGAGGGCACGCGATGCAAACAAGCTTATCATCGGAACTCGGCGAGAACTTAGCAATCCGTGATAGAAGTAAAGACTTCGAAGACGGGCGCCTGCATCCTGATGATGGTTACAGTCGTTTATAGACCAGAGTAATGCAGCTCTTTAATCCCAGTGCTGGATGCAGTGAATTTGGTGTTTGCCGTGTTACCAGGTTTTATTGATACGAACGAGTTTATCTCATCTCATGTTCGTACTGTACCATGGGGGGTTGCGATGTTGTTGTCATCCTCCATAGGTGGCCTGTGGATAGGAGTGGTCCCGTCGGCAGGAGTAAGGACCATTGGCGAAGGACGCGTGGAGCACAGAGTTGCAAGTTGACTTGAGGATTGTTTTAACATCTTTTCGGGCCACTCAAGCCACTTCAGAAGTTCTGGTGTTGGTGCCAGCAGCTCTTCGCTAGCTCGTATAAGTCGATTCGGCCAGCCGTTCAGCCACCAAGCATTTGTATCTTGCGTTAGTAACACAGCCCAGTAGACTATAACAAGGACACAGACGTGGTTACGAGCATCACATAAGTCAAGAAACTCGGTGCCAAGTAGCGCTGGCCTGTATCTCGTTGCTTAGTATTGTCCCGGTTATCTACGGTGGTTGAGACGTACCATGTCATGATTACAGAGTGCTCTTGATTCTTTGTGGAACACAATGTCGTTTTGACGAACGTTTCGTGAAGGCTGTCGATAGCTTCCATGCATATGGCTTTCCACGGTGAGTCCAGTTGATCGGCAAGCTGCTTCATGTCAAGAAGGGGTTTACACTCTGCATCTTCAGGTAACGGAAATCCGTCGAAAGAATGTATCGAGGCGGTTAATCGTCTGATGACATCGTTCTGCTGAAGATTCTGCCAGTATCCTCCAATGACAACTTTCACACCGCGAAGCAAACGGAAGCAATGCAAAATGGCGCCGATGGGGTCCGCAGGCTCATCGACCTGAGCTGTAGCAAGATTGTACGCAAAGAAAATGGAAGAGAGAAGGAAACAAGGGACAACGGTCTCCAAAGCCGGCTCCTCGATCAGCTTCAGATAGGTGGCAAGAGAAGCAGACATGTGTACGTCAGCTTGGGCAAGCAAGCTGGCACGGCTCCCTTGCGAGTCAACCAACGTCTTATGTAATGCCGATAAAGCGAGCACGCCATGGAAGAGGAAAGGATGTTTGAATGCAACATCAATAACGCCTTCAATCCAAACCGATTTTTCATCATCGCTAGAATAGCCGGGGAATAGGTGGACTCTTGTTGTCCAGTGATGCAGCAGCTGCATATCTTCCATAGTAAATATTGGATGCCTTGCTATCACAGGCGTTGGAAGAGGGCTTCCAACATAGGAGCTCTCCCGTAGCATGGGACCCGGCTCTAGACTAACAGATTGTGGTGAAGTACGTTGAGCCTTTGCCCGTGGAGGCGCCCACTCGCATGTAATCTCCAATCGAATGCAATTTGCACATTGTGGATGCTCTTCGTTACACTAAACCTCTAATCAGTTTTTAAGCGTAAACAAAGCTCGACATCAACTTGGATAGTATTGTAAAGAGAAATTGGTATTTGTTGTTGACAATGAAATGTAACACGAACTAGAGGGCTCGTTGTTCATTGGCTTGAAGAATCGGATGGCACACTAGGTACATAACGAGCATTACTTGCCTTAGTATGCCTTTTCTTACATTGTAGGCAACCGTTTCGTGACTTTGAATGTGTTTTGCGTTTTGCTGGAACGGATGGCATTGGCGATGTTCGGCGGTGAGATTTTTGTGGAGGTGTCAGGGATGTTGAAGCAGAAGAGTGTTAGGAAACGTTCAGAGGCTGTTCGCCCGAACTTGCCGTTCCGGCTACACCTGCCTCACCAATTACGGGACAACAACCGCAATACATGTACGAATCGGATGCACTTTATTACGAAGTAGAAGGTAACGTTTATTGTCACTATGTATCCGAAGTTCACAATTTTGCACGACCTCCGTCGTCTGCGTTGACAAGCACATATCTGTATCGTGCCTTGCCATCTTCCATATCCACCACACTCTTGTTTGCTTCCTTCATATTGCACTGCTCGACCCATGGTTTCACAGCCTTATCAGAAGCGAACTGCAACATCTCCTCGATGTCCTTTGGACTGCCAATGTTGCTGCCTCCGATTTTCACACCTTTTTGGATGAGGCTGTAAGCACCAAATCTTGGCAACTTATCCTCTGGCGCACCAACCTGGATGAACGTGCCATTGGTTCTCAGCAGTCGAAGATACGATTCCAGCGGCATATCCGGAGAGCTTATAGTCGAGATGATGAGATCCAGTGATTGCGAGTGTTTACGTGCCCACTTTTCATCCTCGGATGTTGCAATATAGTCTGTTGCGCCCATCGCTCTCGCATCCTTCTCTTTGTTCCTCCGTCTTGAGATAGCTACAACCTTCTCACAGCCCAGAGCTTTTGCGAATAGTACTCCAAAATGACCAAGCCCTCCCAGTCCTACGATTCCTACTCTTTTGCCTGGCCCGGCGCCGTTTTTTTTAAGGGGCGAATACACTGTGATGCCGCCACACATCATCGGCGCTGCATCCTCGCTCTTCAATCCAGTAGGTATCTTGATAGTGAAGTGCGCAGGGACACGTGCATAATCTGCATATCCACCCATACTGAAGCTGCCATCTGGGTACTTCCCGTTGTATGTGCCGACCATCTTGCTGCAGTGCTGTTCAAGGCCCGATCTACAGTCTTCGCATTCTAGGCACGAGAAAGCTTGAGCGCCGACACCGACTCTATCGCCGAGCTTCAAGTGTTTTACTTGATCCCCAACACGCACAACATGTCCAACTATCTCATGCCCGACGCAGACAGGATAACGCGTGCTCTTCCAACCGGAACGTAAAGTGTGAATATCAGAACCACAGATTCCGCAATGTGAAATTTTAATGTCCACATCAGTTGAGTTAAATGGCTTGGGCGTAAAGGATGACCAAGTCATGTTGCCTTCTGCGGCTTTGTTGTCGTGGCCCAGCCATCCGTGAAATTCAACTGGGGAACTCATGGTTCGTCGAGGGTTGTGTGTATGTCGGTAGAAAGAATTGTAAGATCAAGTAGAAGATGCGGGTGGTTACAAACGATTTGAAGCAGGAAGAATTTGCAATGCCATCTCAAGCTGCTCTGATGAAGCTCGCCGAGCTCCAAGGTGTCGACGTCGTCGATACCGAGGCATCTCTTTAGCTTTCCCCGCGAACTCGGGCATAAGCCCTGCCTATCGCCGCCGCTCAGGGTGGAAAATAGTCCACTTGTCATAACATTGCCATCAAAGTTAGTTCGCGCAATAAGTTGGCTCGAGGCGAGTTGCAACAGCATGTTTGTACACCCTATGAGTTCATCATGGGATGGTCAGTCAGCGTTGTTACATACATCACTAAATCTAACTTGGTACAACAGTTGTTTGAATCCATTCGACCACATCATGTGAGCTTCCAGTATCCCGATATTACAGAGTTCTTTGCATTCGATAAACTGGTTTTAGATATTGCAGGTTCAATGGGGCTTCTGAGTAAATAGTTCTTCGACAATAGCCCAACGAAAGGCATCTCCCCGAACAAGCTATTATGGCACATGAAGAGACCAATGCAAAGGTAAATTGGAACAAAAAGCAATCCGACTTTTGAGGTATGTCCCACAGTATGATCGTGGCGGATACGGTACGCAATCATGGGTCTTCTGTTAGTCCAGTCTACAATATTCAAGTGAATTTTCATTCCAGAGAGTTTGAGACGACAAAGTCAAGTGAACTCAGGGGCCTGGCGGAACGAAAAAGGTGGAGGAGAGAAGGAAACTAGCCACCGCTTTCAAGTACCTTCTCCGAGATCACCAAGCCATGTTCAACCCCAATACAAAGCTCAGCATAAACAGCAACTTCGAGAAATTCACTATGAGAGCCAACTGGTTAATATCGACTCTACTACCCGTCTGGGCGTCTGACATACTCGCAATCGGTCGACCCCCGCTAACGCTATTCGAGGACACTAGTATCGGAACATAAGAGATATTTGTAGGGCAATGTTATTCGGCCGTCCGTGTTTGCTATTCGGCCGTCCGCGTTTGAAAAGGGTAAAGCGTGATCAGATACTTAGTTGTTCCGCTCCGAAGAAT